>VZSZ01000921.1:1359410-1415297 GCA_013398815.1 Ibidorhyncha struthersii | reverse complement strand
AGGGGTGGGGGGGTGGGGTGGGGGAGCAGAGTTACCGGGTTCTGTCCGGTTGGTCTCCGGCCCGCCGCCTGCCCTTTGGGGTTGCCCTGAACGGTTGTGAAACGCAGCCGTTAGTCCTGGAGCCGTCACGGAGACGCCGCTGCGTTTCGCCTTGAGTAAATGGAATGTCATTAGCGCCTCTGAGTAACGGCCTGTTGGAGGGTAAGTCATCGAGGAAGCCCCACTTCGCATATCTGCTCAAACACGGAAGAGCTGTCAAGAGCTACTCACGACACGTGACTTTAAGGCCAGAATGGATCAGTTTTGTTCGTCCCGATCCTCTGCTAGCGTTACAGATGTCCAGCTTCAGTATAACCTGCCAGGCCCGTGATTTCTAGCAAGACAGACTGTTGCCTTTCCAGGGCCGCGCTGGAATGCGAATCCCGACTCAGCGGGCGGAACTGTGCCATGAGGGCACTTAGACTGGTGTAGTCAAATTCACCATTTCATTGCTCCAGCTGCTGCCTCCAGTATATGGCTTGCTATGGTAAACATTGCTTGCGTGTTGCAGTGACGTCGTGCATCTCGTGTTCAGTTACAAGTAAAAATAAATTCTAACTTAAATTACCTCTCCTGCAGCATTCATGGCAATATACATGGGAACTAGATTGTTGCTAGTTGTGTCTCTTAGTGCCAACACAGTCTGTCCCTTTTGCCACACAGCTATGTTTGAGCATACGTGTCAGTAAAGATCGGAGATAACAAATACAAACAAATTGGGCAGAAGAGAAATACCAATTGTCAGGTACATTCCTACCTAGCCTGATAGCTGCCGACAGACTGCATACGTGAGCATGGCAGAACTGAAGTACTGTACATCTGTTTGCACTTAGATGTCGTCTGCCTCTTAAGTCACAGAGGCGTGAAAAATCCTAGAGGGCAGGATAAGATCGGGAAGCTGCAATTTTTCTGCAGTTAAGTTATTGATACTGATACAATTGGGGAATTTGTCCGTGGTGCTCAGGCAAGAGCTCAAGCCGAGGTATCATCCCAGTTCTGAAGCTTAATGCCATTTTGGAATATTCAGATGTTAGAAAGTGTAATTCTTTGGCTATGCTGTGTAGACTTGTTGCTATGGTGAATTTTGTCTTTAATGTGCATTTCAATTACACTTTTTAAAAACTGGCAGGCACGCAGAAGGCAACCGTACAAAACCCACGGGTGTAAAAGGTGGAAGAACAAAATTCACTGCAGTTTAAATGGAAGAAGTGACGCTAATGCAAAGTAGTTTTGGAAACGTTACCTAAAATGTGTAAAGATACTGTCCCCCCAGCCGTTAGTGAGTGTTTGATTTTTCACTTTGCTTTCCACGAATCTGAATCCTTAGCCTATCATCTATTTAGAGTTACTGCAACCTTATTTCGAATGTGTAGTATGTAAGGACTCGGGTTATTGTGCACTCACTCCCAGGCACGACAGGAGAGTATGGCGCACTGCAAGGCACAGCTGTCCTGCCTTTACCTTGTGCTAAGAATACCCACATGAGGCGTCACTGCACAGAATGTTAGACAGCAACTTGGCAAAGCGTTAGGTACTCTTGTTTCATTTGGTTTATCGTAGTTCGAGATAGGAAATTTAAAGGAATATGATTTTAAAATGCATATTTGCTGAAATACTGTTAACTTCTTCAAACCCCATTTGTGTAGTAAAATGGCATCTTTTTGCTTTATATTCTTGCAGGTTTCTCGATTGCTAGGTGCTTTCAAAAATCAAAAACAGGTGACCAGAAGTTTTAGTAGTGCTGTGAGTATAATAGTACCATTTTTTTTCTTTTAAGAAGTTTCTCAAGAAAGGGGTTCAAAAATTTACTTTTATAACACTGCTGTTGTTATTTTTACTTTCTAAAAAAGTAAGGCCTAAGTAAGTGAACTTACGGTCTTAATGCCATGCTGGATTTATACTGGTTAATTACTGTCTTTGGCAATTGCATATTAAAGCCTAAGTGATAATATAAAAGGGTCTAGCAAAAGAGAGAAGTGTCATGAAAACTTCTCACAAAATACGACCATATGCCAGTCTTCTGAAACTCATCTGGAAATGGGCAAATATTGGGCAAAGTAGGAAGATTGTTGAGAAGCTTCTCATTTTCATTTTGCAGGCTTTCCTCTAAGCACTAGATTTATTTTACTGCTGCTTTTAGAATACCTTGCATCTAAAGTTCTGCCTTTTCAAGGCCCTCTTTAAAGTATTTTAGGCACTAATTGTGTCTAAAGTATTTTAGACACTGATTTCCTTGTAGGATCTTTTACCTTTATGTGTATGTGTTTGAAGTGCCCAGGGGCCTTTTTTTTTTTTTTTTTTTTCAGTGAAGGTGGCCTTGAAAACTGCTCAGGCAGAAGCAGGGCTCAGCACCACTGCATGCACCCTTAAGCAGGACTTAATTTTAAAGAGGAACTGTGGCTTTTAATTATAAATTCTGTAGAACAGCAGGTAGAACAGCTAGAAAGGAAAGTGAAGGGTCTCTCATATCTTACACAGTATAAAAAGATTTAGAAGGTGAGGCACCTCTGGTTCTGTTTATACCACATTACTCTTTTAGATGAAATGTTCTCTAGCTCAGGTGGAGTCCTGCTGTGCTGTGAAGCAACAATGTAAGACAGCACAAAACTAATTTTGAGGCATTCCACCCCTTACGTGCTTGCTCAGCAACTGTAGTCTTTTATCTGAAGCTCTGCTGCTTCTGTTGTGCGCAGCAAATTTCTTTGGCTCAAATTAGTTAAAAAACCAGTCAATATATATTGAAATTCTGACTATTTTGTGTGGAGAATAATGGAAACGTATCTTGTGAGTTGATTCTAACTGGGGTTTTGCAAATAATGCTGTATCTGAGCTGCCTTTTTTGTTGGTAACAATGAGCCTTTATGGAACCAGTGGAAATCTTTAAATAAAACAAAAAGAGCTGGGGCATGTAAGATTAGAAGAGTCGTCATAATTTTTTTTTTTTAATCAAAGCAGAGTACTTTCTTACCCTGTTACACAGTGAGCCTGGGCTGTGCAATTTATTTCATTGATTTGATGATGATAAAAGAAACAAGACTGAGAACATTATGGAAGGAAAATAACTTGGTATTGTTAAAAATGGGTCTGAGAATTTTAGGACGTCACTTGAGAAGTTTGGATATGCATGAGATTTTTTTTTTCTAAGGTGAATGTAGCTTTTCACAAATTTAATCTTTTCTAGCATGTCTAAGCATTATGCAGCATGTTGGTAATATTGGAGACCTGTTATGGTTACAGAGCCATAACTAGGTCGTATTATCTCCTCTCCAAATTTCAAGAAGAAAGCATGGTGAGATCATTCATTTCAAAGAGTACTGAGCAGGAACCTTTCAGGTTAAACCCCTGTGTTTTGAAACACAACTATATAGTAGGCAGATTTTTAAACCATCCTCTCAAAACATTTGCCTGCTCCCTTTAAAAGCAAGCTAGTCATTCTCGCTTCTGTCCAATACTGCTGTTCTTCATAGTAGTTTTGGTAGCTGAAACTTTATTTTCTTTTCTAGTAGTTATTGGTTCCCACAACACATGAAGATGTTCTCTACGTAGAAAACATTCATTCATTTGCTGTACTAATGCTATTTCTTTACCTAGGTACAAACAGTAACTTTAATCCCAGGAGATGGCATAGGACCTGAGATTTCTGCGGCTGTCATGAAGATCTTTGATGCTGCCAAAGTAAGTCGTATTTTTCTTGCTGTCAGCATTGTAAGTTTAACTGCAAGTATTAACTAGGCGTATTAAAAATGTTTCCTCTTTAACTTCCAAAAGATCAAGTCATGTTTAAGCTGTTAAAACTCCTTGACAATAGAAAGAGTCTGAAGCTTCAGCTAGGAAAAGATAGGATTGCGATACCAAGGTAGGGCTTGAAACTGTTAGCTGGCAGAGGAGTAGACAGTTGAGAGCAAATGCTGCGTTTAATTTTTGGAAATACGAACTCAATATATCATGTGAAATCATCCTGTTGACGTAGCAATCCTGAGCAACTGATACAGGATGTTCTTTCATTCATTGTGACTTCCAGTGCAGATGAAAGTGTGCGTGAAAGGACTGGCCTATTCTTAGAAATCAAACAGCAATTACTCCGCTGCACTGCCAAACACATTCACTTAAGTGATATGAAAACTAAGTATATCCAAGAACTGTTTTATCACCTATCTGAGGAACATTACCAGAATTTGTCTGGTTTCTTTGAAAGGAAACACAGTTCTTCAGGAAAGGTGCCTGTTAAATTGTTCTACATTAGTAACAGCACCCAGGCATATGCCCTTTCTAGTACAACTATCCGACTTAGATTTGGAAAAAGGGAAGTTCTCTTTAATTATACACGAAAACCTTAAATAGTTTTGGTTGTTTCTGGGGAGTCAAGCAGGAGGTGTGGAGGAGGAAAACCTAAGTATGGCAAACATGCACTCACACACAAACTTAATCAGATTTCTTTGTTTTAAAGGAGATCCTCTAGTACCTTATGCTTAGATTGGTTCTGTTCGCTTATGAAAGCCTTTGCATCTCTTCCTTTATGGTCCCTCCTGATGAAATGAATGGGTGGCAGCCTGTCTGCTGCCACTTAGAAGATTCCTGTGGTGAATGCAAATGCAGAAAGCATTGTGGAACATTTGCAGATTTTCAGTTAGATAACAGATACATATCTATGTTATGTACTGTCTTCCAGGCAGAACGGGTGATGAGTTCTCAGCTAATTCAGTTTCCAGATGGTCTCTTGCATACAAGAAACTCAACAGCTCTAAGAGCTTTGAAAGAAGTAGCGTGTATATTGCAATTCTAAAGATTTCTGTGTCTGTGGTGCCCAGGGAGGCATCTTGTCGTATTCAAGTTTATGATGATATGTTGCTCATACTATTTCATTTTCACTTACTTATTACATTTTTAAGATGATTTATTTTTTAGTTCAAACATCTCATGCTTACTCTCACTCACCAGAGAAAAATTGTTTAGGAAGGCCTGGACAAAATTCCTTATGCACCTTTTTGTGAAAGGGAAGTTAAAGCTTGAAGCAGAAGTCATGATGTTTAAGTTAACATAGAGTAAATGTCTTTAGGCTCCTATTCAGTGGGAAGAGAGGAATGTTACAGCTATCCAAGGACCAGGAGGGAAGTGGATGATACCTCCAGATGCCAAAGAATCCATGGATAAAAACAAAATGGGATTAAAAGGTACTTTAGGGGTTAATACAAAGATATTAAATACTGTTGGTTTTATTGTGAGTTTGATTTGAAGCCAAAGTCCTTCATCTGCAGCACAATAAAGTGGCTAATTGTAGGTGACAGTCTGTCAGGTAGTCTTCTGTAATCTCAAAACAGTCCTTCATTTCAAAGCCGTAACTTCCATAGATCTTCTAGGAAATAGGTTAAAGGCAGGTTTTATTACGTACCAACCTTTGGACTCTAAGCAGAATGCATTTCTAATGCAGCTGATATACAATAGTATGTGATAACTATATTCCTAATGAATAGTATCTTTTAACGTTGTTTTCAGTGAAAACCTCTTGTAAAAACTCTGATTAATATCGCTTTGTAGTACTCTTGATAGCACAGAGAATTCCTGTGGCATTTCAGCGTAAGAGTTAAATAGAAATTTGGAGATCCTCTGTAAGAGTACCACTTTACCGAGAGTTTAAAACTCATGGAGGGGTTTATCTTCTCATTCATCCTTGTATTTTTTTTTCTTCAGGGCCTTTAAAGACCCCAATTGCTGCAGGGCACCCATCAATGAATCTGCTTCTGCGTAAAACCTTTGACCTTTATGCAAATGTACGTCCCTGTGTCTCAATTGAAGGGTACAAAACCCCATATACAGACGTGAACATTGTCACAATACGAGAGAACACAGAAGGCGAATACAGTGGAATTGAGCACGTGGTATGTTGCTGGAAGTGTTGTGTTACGGATGCGTTTTCTGTGTTTCATGAGTAACAACTTTGCCCATCTCAGTGGGCTAGTACTAAGAGGCTGGGAGCTGTTTTATCAGTTTGCAACCAAAGAAAAGTTACTTTATTGTGAAATGCATTGTCGAGACTCAGAGTTCTCACTCAGAATTGTACTACTTTGTTCCAAACATTTGTACTAGTGACTTGAAAAATGAGCTTACCCTTTTACTATCCATGCAACTACTGTCTTTCAGATTGTTGAAGGTGTTGTGCAAAGTATCAAGCTGATCACGGAAGAAGCTAGCAAGCGTATTGCAGAATTTGCTTTTGAGTATGCCAGAAATAATCAGAGAAGCCATGTTACTGCTGTGCACAAGGCAAATATTATGTATGTTGACACTTCTTTTTGAGAACAAGTAACTTTTTAAGTCTTCTTCAAATGTATAACTTATGTTGATGCTAGTGCGAGTAAGTAAAATGGGCAATAAGTAAAGTCAGTGCCTCCTAAGTAAAATGGGCAGTACTGACCCAGTATTGATAGGGCCGTAGTAATTACGTACTAATGGTTTTATTAGTAAGTTTGTAGTAATCCTGTGACTTTCCTTGCAAAGCTCTTATTTAAAAAAAAGTCTTAAACTAGGAAAATTAATTTAAAAAATGAGGATGACAATGGCTGGTGTCTTCTACAGTTTCCAAGCCACTTTGTAGTGAACTGTGATAACACGTGTGATATTACGTGACACCACCTTTACAAACTCGGTAAGCCTTTAGTAAATGAAAGGGAGTCATTCTGAGAATTAATGTATGCCTGTTAAACTACTGATACAAAAATATTTCAGGAGGAAATTTAAAGGGTGTAACTTCTCTGACTCTAATACATCTAAAATACTATTTATATTTAACATAATTAGTCAGAAATGAAGTTTCTGCACTCGAATATTTTTATTTAATCCTCTCTTGCATGCAGTTTTATCTTCAGTATTGCTTACTTACAGTAACTGCAGTATTCTCTTGCTGATTTAATTGCAGGAGAATGTCCGATGGGCTTTTCTTGAGAAAATGCAGGGAGGCAGCAGAAAACTGTAAAGATATTAAATTTAATGAAATGTATCTGGATACTGTGTGTCTGAATGTGAGTATTTGTATGTTTTAATTGCGGTTACGTTTTAGTTTAAATTCTTAACCTTAATGAAAATATACTTCTTTCTAGATGGTTCAGGATCCATCACAATTTGATGTGCTGGTTATGCCAAACTTGTATGGTGACATCCTCAGGTATGGAGATTTTAATTTAAACTAACCCAACATGTGAAGTATTGCTGCTTTCCAGGCAGTTATTCAGGTTACATGCTAGCCAGATGGGTGATGATTTTATGCATCCAGACTTCAAAACTTTATAAATAAGACTGTAAATGGGAAGAAAGGATGGTATTATTATTACACTTCAATTATTAATATATTGTTAGGAGGGGCTATATGATAAGAACATGCTTCTTATTTTAAAAAAGTTTCTGCTTGGGGAGGCTACGAATATTGTTCAGATGGGGCAGAAGAGAATTTTCTCTAAATGTGTGAAGAATTTGATGGCTTAAACTGTTATAAAGACTGCTTAGTTAGATATTGGGGAAAAACTTCCTAATCTTGAGCACTAAAATAGACCCTGTAAGATGACCGTGATGTTGACAGCAAGCTAGCCATACAGGTAGATGATGCTGTGTAGTCACTGAAGAATGAAATGTGTGGCCCTTTAATATCCTATCAGCTCTTGTTTTAAGTATTGTATTTTTTCCTTATCTTCAAATTAATTTTCATATTTGAGTAACATTAATATTAGAGGTAGTTGATGTCTTGAAGGCAAAATCCATCAGCACACATTTTCCATTATGTAAAATGTTTAGGTAGAGTGTAAATTCAATTAAATACTGCATGTAAAATTAAGTATCTTAATCTTTTAAGTGTATAACGTAACATTGCTTCTTCTTGCACCTCTAAGGGGAGATTGAGAAAATAGCCTGAATCAGAATTTGTTTAAAAGTTCAATGACAATTTACATCATACAATCTATCAGCTGGTTTTGTACAGATAATAAATGTAAAGATAACTTATGTATAAGAAGAAATACTTGTTGAGCTTCTCTTAAAATTGCAATCTCTGATAAGGCCCTAAGAAAAATCAGACGCTGGCTAATGCTTCTTGCGTTAAGAATTGGTAGAGTCCATAGGGCCCTCACAGCATTTGTTATGCTGTTAACTAAAAGAGATCAAATCAGATGAGTCCTATTGTAACTACTATTTCAACTCACTTTACCTAGTTCAGTATCACCGATTTTAAAGTGCTCATAGAAATTCTGCGAACAATTTCGTAGTTCTAAAAATGAAGAAGGGCACTGTGAATATAATGCCAAACAGGTTTCTTGGCCCGAATAGGTACAGAAGGAAATCTCTTATCCTGAAGCATTAAGTACCTAAATTGACAAATGTAGACTGTATCTATTTCCCCAGAATCTATGCAACTAAAGCTAATTTGTTTGTTTTAGCTTAAACTTAAAATATTGTTCTGCAAGGTCATCCAAACTTTTCTGCGTGTTAGTCCTTGATTAGCTGAGTTGTAGGCAATAAAACAGTAAGCTGAAATATCAGAATTTTAAGAGCATTTCTCAGTATGTTCAGCTTTGAGGGTACAGTATGACTATAGGCACAGTTGGTTTGTCCCTCCCCACATGAATTCTGGAGGAAACCAAATGCAAATTGCTTATGTCTGAGGATCTGCAATGTCAGACTTGTGACTTATGGGCTGTTCAGTAAGGAGAGGGGGAAAGCTAGTCTGGTGTCACTTGGAACACGTTCCTTAAGCTACATGCAATAAACTTTAAAACAGTACTAGTTTGCTCATCTACCTGAGTACATTTTTTAGAGGGACTTTACATATGAAAAGTAGTTCTGTGGCCTCTTCAGACGAAATAAGACTACTGGATAAAAGTTTTAAACTGAAAGAGAGTAGATTTAGCATAGGTATTAGGAAGAAATGCTTTACTCTGAGGGTGGCAGGACAGTGGAACAGGCTACGCAGGGAAGTTGTGGCTGCCCCATCCCTGGAGGTGTTCAAGGCCAGGCTGGACGGGGCTTGGAGCAACCTGGGCTGGGGGGTGGTGTGCCTGCCCAGGGCAGGGGGGTTGGAGCTAAATGATTGTTAAGGTCCCTTCCAACTGTAACCATTCTGTGATAGTTATAGGGAACTGTACATTACAATTTTTGCTACAGGTATTTTGTGCTTTGAGTACCTTTTATTATGTCTATGTCTTAATCAGCTTTATTCTAGTATTTGGAATTTCCTTTTAATTTTCCTTTATTAAATTGTCTCCTGCTCTTAACTCTACAAACTTTCAAATGCTCTAATGGAGTACAAGTGGTGAACAGCATCTATTCTTTCCCAATATTACTCACACACTGTGTGGGTATATAAAGGAAGTTACTGTTGGAATAAAATGAGAAACAATATTTTAATACCTTGCAGAGAGGCAACTGTATATGGAAAAACTTGTGGGGTTTTCTGTTCTCTTTTTTTTTTTTCTTTCTTTCTTTTTCAGTGACTTGTGTGCTGGATTGATTGGGGGTCTTGGAGTAACACCAAGTGGAAATATTGGTGCTAATGGAGTTGCGATTTTTGAATCGGTAAGTCTTCTTATGCAAGGTATGGTAGTAATAACTACTTTGTCTCAACTTGAGAATCTAAAACCTTTCCATGACATAAAGTGTGGCTGTCGTTAACTAAGTTCTCCATAAAACTACTTCTTACTGTGAAGATGCTGAAACTTTTATCCAGATAGAGAAGTTAAAGTATGTATTACACGTTTTTTTGCATGTCCTTTTACTGACACTTTGTTTTCCCTCTCTTTCATAAGATAAATGCCCTCTGTGAAATAGAACTTGAAGGGCACAATTGGGAGATATTAGGTGACCTTAGTTCCCCCTTTCTGACACTTTTGAACTGAATTGTTCTGGTCTTTCCTATCTCCTTTCCATTAACTGTATCACAGTGAAGTAAGTCCTATTTTAACATGCTTGTGCACGCGGACTATGTTTCACGTTGCTTGCATACACTTGAATTGCCTACAACATTTTAATCGGCATATTGACATCATAACACATGGGTTCACTTATTTCTAGGTTCACGGAACAGCACCAGACATTGCAGGAAAAGACTTGGCAAATCCAACTGCCCTCCTTCTGAGTGCTGTAATGATGTTGCGTCACATGGGACTACACCAACATGCCACAAAAATTGAGACAGCTTGCTTTGCTACAATTAAAGATGGAAAGGTAATATGAGGATGTGCAAATAATGCAGTGAATTAAAATTATATTCTGTCACAGCAGAAATTAAATTAGAACATTAATACCCGAACAATGGATGACCTGCTGTGCTAGCCTGATGCAAGAGCAGTGCCGCTATCCTTCTCTAATAGTAATTGTATTTTCTCTGGTGGCATTAAATCTGCCCAGCTCGGTAATAAGGACAGGCTGTAGCATTCCTTGTGTCTCAGTAATGCTCATCTTAGATTTCCACAGCTTTGTGAACTCTAAAAGCTAGAACGGGATGTCTGTTTTTCATGAAGGGAATTAGAAGTTTAAGTAACTAGTCGTATTTGACTGCTGAAGTCTGTAACACATACAAGGCATATATATTTAAATCTGGATCCTGAAGTGAAGCACATTCATTTGCCTTTCACAGGCTTAATCATCCACGTTGTTTAAAGCATTTCAGTCCTGCCTGTAATACTTCTGCTCCTATTTTTTCAGGTCAATTATTTTCCTTTTTTCCTCATAACTGCTATCACTTCTTTTTGGACTACAAAATAACAGTTTTTATCCAGTATTTACACTTTCCCTTAAGATTCTATGGGATTTCCCTTGGGCAATAAGTGTTTCCAGATTTGAGACTCAAATGGGATATTGGGGGGAGGGGAAGGGCAGCTTATGCTCTGACACCTGACTTGAATTTGTGCTCTTAATGTTACTGGTTCACTCATATACTTTAACATCCACCTTTTCAAAACATAGCTGGAAAGATCCTGAAGATTGCAGTTAAAGAGCATTAGCAGTGAGCTATGCTGGTTCAGTTATCGTGGGCAGGAGCATAAGAAGCTGCTTTGCAATTAAAAGTAACAGCATGCTTAAACAAAAAGCTGTCGTCATTTCATAAGTGGTCTGTTTGCAGCTATCTTACTGTGTGTAGGAGCCAGTTAAAAAAAAATATCTAAAATTACAAGTGAATAAAGAGGTGCTCCTGTAAAGTTCCCATTTACTGCTCTGGAAATGAAATCCTCCATCTGCAGGTCAGTAATTCTATAGAAGATAACATAGTGCAAGTTTTGTGACATGGCTACTTGTTTACTAGTTACTTACAATGTTATGATTATGTGCTCACAAAGGAGAGGATCTTTTCAATTGAAAAAAGCATAATGCAGTTAAAATGACAAGATCCTAAAATAGTAACCTTTATCACCTCTCATGCTTGCTTTTTCTCCCGTTCCTCCCTGCCCCACAGCCATTTAATTAAGATCTGTGTGTGTGTGTCATGTAAGGGGAATACTAATGGTTTTAAATTATCTCCTCAACTGCTTTAATCTAGCTAGGTTGGACAAGCAACATTGCCCACTTTTTTTTTTTTATGTTACTATCTCCATTGCTGCCAGACAGGACTTTTAAAGTTTCTTTTAACTCTGCATTTTTCCATCTCTTAACTGAACTAAGCAAACTTAAAGAACTGTTAACATTCAGCATTAAGAGCGATGTGTGCTTTTTTCTGTGTGGGTTTCTTTTAAAAAAACAAAACCCCCAAACCCTACTGAATGACTCAATTAGCTGCCTTTGTGCTGAGCCTTCATATATGAATTTTACTTCCAAAGGACAAACTTATTATTGAAAACTTAAATACTTAATGATTAATTACATTGCTATGTGGCCAAAGGACTTTGGCAGGTTAGGCTTTGGCCTAACAGACTTTCTTCATGTAGTTAAGATAAAATCATGTTGAAATCTGGTAACGTAATGCTTGATGTGCATACTCAAGTTTTCTCTACCTGCATAGTCCTTATTGATGAAGGCTATACTGATGCAGAAAACCTCAAACCTGATGTAGTCCTTTTCACCCCTACTTAGTATCCATACACAACACATAAGAACAACATATAGAACTGTTCAGAGACAAGACTAGCCCCATAAAACACTTCAGCAATGCTATTTTTTCTTTCTTTCAGGTCTTGACGAAAGACTTGGGTGGTAGTGCCAAGTGTTCGGAATTCACAGAGGAGATCTGCCGCAGAGTACGGGACACAGACTAAACTTCTCATACTACTTGTAATAACTCCAAAAGGACACATCACACAAAGTACATTATATGTAACCTGATATCCGTATGCGTATAGTTTGCTTGTCCCTTAAGAGAGCAAACTTTTTAGTTAGGGCCTCTCCATTAATAAATTCAGTTCAAATGGCTACAAATGATGCTTGTGCCTGCTTTCAGTGGACTTTTCCAAGTGCTTTGTGGTATTTATTTTTTTCTATGTGGTGAATATTTTTATGTAAGTGAATTCTTTTATTGCCACTGTAACCGTCTACCATTTTCCATTTCAACTAGAGGTTTTTACTTTCCGTAAAGAAAAATTATGCAAATAAACCAGTAACAGAATTAGTGAAATGTAAAAGCACCTTAATGGTTAAAACCTATTTTATTGATCTTACTGAAATTTAAGAGATAGGTTTTCAGCCTAACAATAGCACAAGATGACATTCATAAACACAAACGGGTATAAAATAACTTAAAAGAGCAATTTCATGTTAAAAGCAAAGATAAAAACACTTTAAATACTCTGGTGATTCATGAAATACAGCGTTGCTCTCCAAAGGCATGAATAAAGAAATACAAAATTCTAGAGATTTAATCTATGTGTGTATTTTAACACAGCCCACAACCATTAACCAGCAAGGAGTGAGAAATAATGTTGAAGTAAAATTATTTTTCAAATCTGTATACCAAAATAATTCTTACAAGTTTTCCTCTCTGAAACACACTTTATTCTAATGAGTCTAAATTAGAAAAAGTTACTTCTGCCATATATTGTGAGGGGAGAGCATTAACTTTGCAAATTTATACTAAATATTTCATTACTTCTGCTAGAATGCTTTTTGTCTTGTACTTTCACGCATAGTCTGTTCAGTGTCTTACTGTATTGACTAGTGATTTTATTCTAGAACCTCTGAACGTAAGGGACTAGTCCTAAATGGATTAAGACAGATCAAAGGTTTGGCTCTGGTGCCTATGTTCCAGAAATACATTTCATCCCTGTTCAAGGGGATCTGAGCCTATTTTTTCTCTGCTTACTGAGCTTAACGGGTGCAAAAGCAACTCTTTGCTCCCTTCTTCATTGCATACAGATCGTCAAATGAGTCATTGTGATCTGTATGTCTTCAGGTATGCTTCAATTAGTAGCCCCTACAAGAAAATGTGAATTTTAAAACTCACGACTATAGCACAGGATTACCCCTACTGCCAGAACCAGGCTTCTTAAGGCTTAATTCTATTAATAGATATTACTCTACAGAGTTACTTTCTATTAAGACTGTTTATTTCAGAAGTAAAATCAACTTTAAGTAACAACATCTAGTGTCGTTCTCTAAAGTAGGCATCCCAGCTTGTTTTATACAGTCTAAGGTCATGTTGGAGGAGGGACAACGAGGTTTATGCCTTGTGCACTCTGCTTTTGGTGAACAGGGCAACATTCTCTGTGTTTTACAAGCTGCTGCTTCCTTGTTTCCTTTAGATTAATATTGTTAAAGAACTTCTGAATTACCATTACACACAAAATGGGGAAAAATAAACTTTTCAAAATCCTATTGCTTGTTTTGTTTTTATAAGACAAGAGCAGCCTGGGATTATGTGTTGAGCTGATTATTGGTACTTGCAACAAATCTGAAGTCTATAAGATAGGTAAGACTGGTAATGGAACTTTCATGGAAACAATATCCTATTCTGCATGATTTTTTTGATCAAGAACAGTGGCTGTAGCCTGCCTGTTTGTGTTAGCCATTATAACACTGCCAAACTTACTAACAGCAAACCCTTTACACAATTTTCTGTCGAGTATGTCCTTCACATAATATATTCTTTTTTATTTTATAAGGTGAAGAAGAAATGCAGCTCACACTTGTCAGAATTAGTGTAATGTGAATACTGAAACATGCAGCTACACACTGACAAACATTGCTTCTAGACTCTTTTGCTTAAAAAAAAATGCTGTAAGCAATTTTAAAGAAGTCTTTGTTCTAAATAGCAGTTTAATCTGAGAGCAGCTGTATTTGCTACTTTATGTCTTTTAGTCTTAGGGAGCTATTCCCCCAACATTTTTGATTATTTGTTTTTAGGAGAAATAGTAATACTTATCTGAACATGGATTTAAGAAATGATGAGTGGCTGTTTTCACAAAAGTCTGAACTCTAAATGTAAAAACGTAAAAATGGCAGAGGAGCCTCTTTAGGTTCTGAAATGTGTTAGTGAACAAAAAACAACTCTTCTCTGGGAGGGAAAAACAGCCCTTTTGGTTTTTCGTTTTGTTTTTGTTTTTGTTTTTTTTTTAATAATTATCTTTATCACTGGAGTGGTATAACAATTTTACTAAGCAGTACTACTAACTACTGGTCTACTAAATTATATCAGGAGCTACAAGAGATGTCCTGTAGAAGAAAAAAAAAAAAAGAAATAAAGGAAGATCACTTTAAAAACAATTTTGTGTTTCAGTCTAGAGGAATTAATTAGTTATACCTGCTTTATACAACACGAGAGGATTTTTTTAATCAATCATTTAGGGCATAAAGTAAAAACAGTATTAGAACACAGACACACTATGTAGATGTTTCTGTAAAAATATGACAAACGATCAGTATCGGGAACAACTAAATTGACACAGCAGTTTTCTAGTGGTTCAGTTCAACAGACTACAAAACCAAAAGAAGCGTAAATCTTCGTTAATGCTTTTGATTAGGAAATACTTTCTTTAGCTCACAAATCTTTCTTAATGCTTGGATGAAAGACTTCTTACTCTTCATAGAAGGAGTCTACTTCATTTCTGTATTTCTCAAGCACGGTGAGCCGTTTTAACTTCATTGTTGGACCTTAAAAGAGGGAGTTAGTCACAATAGCAGAAATAGGAACAAAAATTCCCACTCAGTTTGAGCTTTGGTTCCTAAGATTTTCTATTGAAGAGCCTGTTGGGAAGAACATCTCCCACTATGCAAGTGTGGATACCTGCTAAAAGTGAGAAGCAAGCGTGGTACATAAGGTTGCCTCCACATAAGCATGAGGACTTCAAAGGAAGCTGCAGATAGAGGGTGATAACCACTACTACTAGTTTTTTCATTAAAAAATAATTAAAAGGGTGATGTTTTTGAAAGCTTTTAAACAATTCCCAGTTTATTCAAAGAGCCTGGTAACATGCTTGGGGCTCTGCTGTCTTGCTTCTCTTTTTTTTTTAATGAGAAATTTTCAGTATTATTACTGGACGTTATTAATACTGTAATGCAAAGGAATTAACCAGAATTGGTTGTTTAATTGCCCAAAGCAATCTGAAATTTAACTGTAGAGCTGTACATGTAAATGAGCAGAGATTGATACGTACACAGGAAAACCTCCAATTTTTGTATTCTTTAACATGTGCTGCATAACGGTTTTCTCCTTTCCCTCTAGTGGCTGTACGCAGAATCTGGCATACAAAATTGTATTTGAATACTCTTAGATCAGCAGCCTCTTTACTGTGTATACCTCAATATAAATCAGTAAATCTTACCTAGTTCTCCCCCAGAAATGGAAAAATCTCTTGGCAGCACTATCCATTTTTGAATACAGTGAACCCTATTAGTAGCATTCATGTTAACTTTGTCGATTCCCTCCTGAATGGCCTGGTAGATCGCCTGGTCTCTTGTAGCTACAATCTCCGATACTTTAGTGGCTTTACTGCCGGTCTTCTGGCAGAAGTCTCTAGCTTGGTCAGTGAGAATGTCAGTGGGATCAGATGTATCTGGGTCCAGCACGCTCTAAAATATCAAATGCAGTGAATCATCAAATGCTCACTTTCACAAGGCATTAAATGTTTCCCTGATCAGGTCCTCCCCGACTAGTAAGAATCAAGAAGGCTCAGCATCAACACCTAAACATTCTGTAAGCCTTAAAAAGCAGAAACACCTACAGATAATAGTGCTTTTCTTTCCACTTGGCTACCAAATGCAAGTAATTTTGGCTTATATGCAGATAACATGAACAGACTTAAAATGTGTCAATGAAGGCAATAAAGTCCATCTAGAGACCTTGAACTTCTACCGTATTTTCCAAATTACTCTATTGTTACAGGGAAACATTTACTCATCATTAAATTTAATTACTGTGGTGTAATGTAAACAGCTTGAGACAGAAGCATTCTTTGAAGTTAGACTTCTTAAATTAGTATTTCTATTGTACCTGTAGATAGGGAGTATCAGCCGTAGAGGTAAACAACTTGAGGAAAACTAAAGGGTCATTCACTGCTGATGTACAAACATGAAGTGCAAATGTTTTAGAAAGAAGCAATTTCTCAATTGAAGCATATAGCACAGCAAAGCTATTCATTATTCTGTTCTACAGTCATCCTTCTCGTGCTATATGAACACAACAAATTGTAGAGAAGTGTTTCTGTTGGAAAGTCTGCTTCTGTTGGAAAGTTTCTGTTAGAAACTGGTTTCACCCATAACAGAAACATTTGTCTTTACTCATCTGCAAGAATAAAAGCTATTATTGTGCTTCGTTACAGAGACTTCTCACTCTTTCAACATTTCTTAATTAAAAATTTGCATTTAAATAAAACCAATAGGTCTTACTATATGTATAGGAGAGACAGCAGTAAACCTGTAGCTATTTAGCAGATCATCTAATCATAACAAGTTTAGACCATCAGGATTTGGTCTGTAGTTGCTATATATTTTTTTTCCCCCACTAATATCCCCCTATCTAATTTGGGTTTTTTTTTTTACAAAGAGTTCACAATTCTTCTTGTTTTGTTAGATGCAGCTGTATAATTTCACTGACATGAATATTAAACTGGTGTACCTTTAGGGTCAGCAACATTGACAAAAACTTCTTTTTATCTCCAATCACCACAGCATTACTAACAATCGGGAGTTCTTTTTTAACAGCATCTTCAATTGGAATTGGCGGCACGTTTTCACCTCCAGCTGTAATAATCAAATCTAGACAAAAAAAGAAAGGCTGTTAGTTGCATTCAAATAAATTCTGAAAATCGGGTTAATCTCTGAATCGACCCACTTTTCTTACTCTGACATAAAGAATAAATTTTTTTCAATGTTTTCAAAAAGAACAAAGCCTATTAATTAATTATCTTCAAAATAAAAATGCTATTTTTTTCAAATACGTGCTCAAGTTCTCAGTTCTGCCTCAGTATGACATATTTGCTCCAGATAATTTTTTACATAATCCAGAAACAGGTTAATTGCTCTCAAGGTAGTGTTGCATAATTTGGATTTTTTTCTGGTGAGCAATCACCTCTTCCAAATTCACATGGGATTCACTCTATTTCACTGTTGCTATCTCAACAAAAAGCAAGATCATTGTTATCAGGATTAAAACTAATTCTTAAAGCCACCAAGAGGGGTCAGACAAAAACAAGTTACTACTGCAGGAAGGCTCCATAAAAGCAACATGGAAAGACGGGAGAAGAGAGCAAGGAGGAAGTAAAGATCTAAGAGAGGAAGTCTGCAGCGGAAGTAGTGATTCCTGCCCTACTTTTGACAAGAGGGGAATACAATGACAGAGTGGAATCTTACTATTTTTAAGGTTTGTAAACAAGGGTAGAGATACCTCATTCTATTGATAAAGGAAGGTGAATTTTTATTTGAATGCATTTGTTCTGAAGTATAATACATATATTCACTGGACTTCATCTAAGGAAATTCCAGCTCTTTGCTTTCATTACACTGGTGACTTCTCACTGTCCTCCAATAATAGTCTTGGCAGCATTTCAGAACATGCTTCAACAAATAATGCAGACAAATGGTATACCAGTCCTCTGTGTAATAATGCAGTTGATGGTGTGTATTAAGGATTGGGTTGCTACCCGATTCCCTGTCAGTGATAAACTTGAGGAATTTAGATAAAACCAAGGGAATGTAGCACCCTTTCAGCATTCATCGTTTCGGGCCCTACCATCTCTACTGCTCCGTGAGAACTATGATGAGAAATAACTTCCAGTCTATACTCAACCTTCTGGTATGGAATAGGCATTGATCTCGTAACTATAAAAATTATTTCTCTCCCTAGTCAACACACTACACACGTTTGGAGGAAGTACAAGTACTGTTTACAGAATGAGAGACTTTTGTCAAACCACAGATAGATACCAAAGTTAGTTGTGTATCCAAACTTGTCTAGGTCTATTTCTTCCTTTCATTCCACTCTCCTTTTGCCTTTGCAAAGGCCTGTCTTTGTCTTAGATCCTCTACCGATCTCTCTGGCACTCATCGTCTGAGATGTTAGCTTTTTCCCAGCTGATCCAGACCACTGTAATAATTGTAACAATTTCTCCCATACCTCTACAAATACTCCCCCTGTATGGACTTCCCTAGCTACATCTTTGTGCTTTGCAGCCAATGAATCCTAAAACTCTTAAGACCCACAGAACCAAAGGAAGAAGTCCTGTTTCAATCACTAGAAGAAAATCTTCTTTACTACCTTCTATATCAGGTTTTACCTTATTTGGACTTGGATTTAAGACTGGACAGTTATTTTATCCCAGATGATACACCTGTCCTGTAATTTAGAGTAATTGTTATTAGTTCAGCAATCAAGGAAGACATAAGTGAAACACAAGTGTTATGACAGAATGAGACTAGGAGTTGCTAACTGTTGTGCTGAAGGAAAATGAATCAGGTAAGGAAGCAAGCTAAGAATCAAGATCGCTGCATTTGGTGCAGGCTATTAATAGTATCTACTTAAGTTCTGATTCCTAACAGGACACTATGTCATCCTATGACAAATTCACTCATCTGTGTTATCTCCCTAGTGATTCATCACATATTCTAAGGTGATAGTTATTCAGTTTTTAAGTCTTCTTTAGTTACTTCGAGTCCGACCAATCCCAGTTCCTGAATATGTATCGTTAAAAAAAGCTTCCAAGCAAGTGACCAGCCTTACTCACGTGAGACTTCAAGCTATGTACTGTAACAGTACCTAGGTTTATTGCTTTTGCTTTAACTTTTCCTTCTGCTCTCAAGCTTCAATACTAGTCTCTGCAAACACATCACCTACGGCATCAGAGGGACCTAGGTCTGACCTGCAGTGATAACTTTTATATAACAGAGGATTGTCTCTTGACACTATCTAAACATTCTAATGTGCAATTAAGACAATTTAGCGAAATTCAAAGGGAGATTGGACAGCTTAATGGATCATTAGAATTGAAGACGACACATTAAGCCTGCATTATAACTTTATATTACGAACTGTAATTAATACTGAATAAAGCTCTGGGAGATAAAAAGCCTTGCTGTAGGAATTGAACCATATCCACCAACTACAGACTAGAGAGAAAACTTTGCCAAACAGGGCAGACCATGGTTTCCTCATAGGAAAGTTTATTTTACCTTTCTACTAGGGTCAACGCTCCTGGCATTAGAGGAAAGACCCTTAATTTGATGGGCCACATCTGACACGTGACCGAACAGCACTGAACAGTTACCACAAACGTGGAACAAGATTTTGCTTATTACCTTTAATTCTTCCAGTGACATAGAGAAAGCCGTCCTTGTCTAGTTTTCCTAGATCTCCAGAATGCAGCCACCCATCCTCATCAAAGGCTTCTTTTGTTTTGTCTTCCATATTTAAATAACCCATGAAAACAGTCCTTCCCCAGAAACAGATTTCTCCATTTCCTTCTGTATCTTCATCCACCAGTTTCACTCTGCAGCCAGGTACTGGCTTACCACAGCTATTGGAGAAGCGCAGAAAAAAAAAAAGAAAACAACCCACCCAAAACGCCAGAAAAATATTAAACATAAGACTGATAAGATATCTAACACACCAAATCCCTAAACCTATCAAAATATTAGTGACTGTAAATAACACCCTGCTGCAACTATTTGAAAGCTATGCAGTATTAATTCTCTAGAGCAGATATGTTAGAGTATCTAAACACTCTTCTTGCCCTGTGCTTCCTGGCTTTTTCCTCCCTCTGCATCTTCAGGCATAAAAACACTTGTATTTGAGGTTCTGCATCTGAAAGCTATCCTACCCTCGGTCAGGGCTAGAATATGCATCAGATTTAGTAACTGTGTTCTGCACACAATGCTGTAGGGTCACTTTCAGTGCTCTTGGTGTGGCATGCGGTGGAGGCAGTGTGTTCAGCTTCTGACCTGGCAGTTACTTTGCTTCCCAAAGTCACAACAGAGTGGCGATGCATTGAGAGAAAATAAAATAAGCGATAAGATCTTTGCTGAACTTAGTAAACACTCTTCTCATAGATATAATGAAACATACCATATTATAGAAAAAAAAAAAGTTAAGTTACCTGTGCTGCCTGTAAATACAGGGACCAGACAGGCAGTGGGGGCCTGTGGTTTCACTCATCCCGTAGGCCTCATACAGGGTGATGTTCAGACCCAGGAAGAAATACAGTGTTTCTGTATTGAGAGGAGCAGCACCCGAAAAGTGCTTCTGACAGGAAGAAAGCCCCAGTGCATTGCGTATTTTTGCAAGCACTAAGTAGTCTGCTAACCTTGTCCAGAACTGCTTTAAATCACTGCTGAGTACAACACACACAAGAGGAGACAGTAAGTCAGAGCAACCTATGAAATTTCCAAAACAAAATCAGACAAATTTTGTTTAGAGATGTATTTGCTATTTGGTTTTAGGTGTTGACGGAAGTTACATCGGTAAGAACAAGTTACATATTTGTCCTTTTTTCATTTATTCAGTGTCTTTCATTGCCAGTGAACTCCCAATTCTTGAGGTGTCTGAATACTGAAAATACATTAAGACGCTATAAAAACATACTGTATAAAACAGAGCTCTTGTATTCCTGTTTCTTTATCAGTTAAATGCATCTCTGAGAACGTATACGACTAAAATCTGAAATTTGCAGGACCTATCTGAGAAGCTGAATGAGCAGACAAGCAAAGCAGTATCACTGCATGATCTTCTGGAACACCATTTCTGTAAGAAATTTCACCTTTCATTATGTTATGCTTTAAAGAACTTCGGAACAGGAAAGCATTGAGAATTAATTTAATACCTGAATTTATACAACATTTACCTGGGCAACCTTACAGAGAAAAAACACCAATGTTATTCAGAACAGAGATAACGTACTTAAAGCTCAGGGAATTTATGGGTATCCCTGAGTTTCTATGTGGAGATGAGATGTTCACATAGTGCATACCCCAAACTGTCATGAGCCAGTCTGTCTGGGCTGCCTTCCAAAGTTTCCTCCTCTCTCATACACCTCCGAATTCACGCCCTTTCCTGACACCAGTAACTAGCACTTGCACAGTCACACAGTGCACTGCATCAGGGAGCTCTCCCAGCTGAAAACTAACCAGTTCAGTTCACGGAAGACACAGAGTTGGAGGATGAGTTGGCGGGAGTATGTTCTCAGGGAGGATGGAAGGACACTTTTAACAGTCACTTGTGTTTCAGATCAGCCTACTGTAATTGATACACCTTCCCTCTTGCATTAAATTTGCTGGGTTGCCAGGCCAGATTTTACCCATTTACACTTAAGAGTCTCACTGATGCTTCATAGTTTATTAGAAGCAGATAGCTACGTTCAGGTTGATTGAAATCTCACTCATTATAACACATACCTGCTTGAGCTGTTTAGGTTTCTCTCTAAGCTAAGCGACATAGCCCAGGACAGGATTTTCTTCTTCATAAATCCTGACTGAGCAGAAGCATCCTTTAATTTCTCCATGATTTTCTCCCATACTCGGGGAACTCCCATGTGAGATGTTGGCTGCACTTCTTTCAGCGTGTTGATCAAGCTGCCCTGTTAAAATCATTAAATCATTTCAAAACATTGCAAAAGGTCCACAGCAGTGATAAAGAGGTTTGGTGATGCAGGCTGCATCTTGCAATGCTAACACGTAGAACATCACTCAACGTGTAGGATATAAAGGAGGACTGCTGAACCTACTTCAGTCAGACATACGCACAAACACGTGTCAGCTCTCACATCAGGGGAGGTAAGTATACAAGAAGGAAAACGCACCAGTGGTTTAGTTCCTTCTGCCTCCCTCTCCTCCAAAAATTGCTTATACTTCTTTTGCTTTAGATGCATATTCTGCCTTATTAGAAGCTTATGGATCTGGATTAGACATTTTAATTGGAGCCTAGAGCACTAGATCACAAGCCTAATGGATTTTATTTTTCAATAATTCTTACAATAATGAACTCTCAATCTTCATCTTCTGCACCTCTTCAAAGACCGTATTCTCTCCTTGGGATGTTTTCTAAGAGGAAGAAGTGCAAGCTTAATTAGGTGCAATACAAGACAGATACCTTCAGAGCATCCGGCTCAGCAAAGTAAACTTGCTCTCCCCATTTAATTCCAGTCCACAGGTCATAAATCTGTGCAGCTATGTGGCTGAGTGGGAGATAACTGACTATAGATTCCTGTTGGACCTCTGCAGGTTGCATATCTCCTGCTCTGCTGCAATGTGCTGATGTCCAAGTTATCTGTTTAAACAAACAATAAAACACATTAGGTACGGTGGGTTTTTAAGGATCCTCATGCTGTGCTAATGTAACCATGAAGAATCTGTGCTCACAGAAATTGCTGGAGACACTGCAATCTTTGACAGCACACCAGACTGTCAGTTTCCTGGGGGACACTCAGTCAAAAGCAAGATGAACTTAGCAGCAGCATAGACTTGCAGGTAACATAAGTAAATGCGGTCTTTCTGCTGCCCGACTGGCTATGAACACTACCAACTCCCCACACCCTAGTGACACACTGAGCCAGGCAGCCATGGGCTGGATGGACAAGGAGTAAATTGATCTGCCCTTTCTTTTGCAACTCTCCTACTGTGCATACTTTCTATCAAGCTGGCACTTTTCACCAGTGCCATGTGTATATGTTTACCTGAAAAAAATAGCAATAAATACTCTGATCAGCGAGCCCACAGGACAGTTTATCAGAATGAGCTCATTGCCTTGTATTGATCATCACCTGGCTAAGCACTAATGAGGAAGATGGGATATTCACCCCTGTGGTGCACAAGTCATGCACACACACCCTGCCATGAGCAGCACTGCATGCATGAGCATTTTCAAAGATGCGCTGCTTGACTTTTAAGTGAAACTGTATGGTGTTTACCCCCTTCTTCCTAATTGCCACTTTATCTCAGAAGATGCAGTTCAAGGATGCTAAATACGCATACCTTCATTATCAGAACATAGCATGTGGAAGGCTGACAAATATATGTGATGGTATGGGAGGGCAGAATATGTATGTGCACAGCAAAAAAACCCACCACGAAACAAAACACGCAAAAGACCCCCAGCTCTTTCTCAGAGGAGATTGTAATCTAAAATGGGTAGGGCGGGACACAAAAGATTATTCAAGACAGCAGGGAAGAGATACAAGTCACCTGCAATACCTCTTACCACAGCATATTCCTGCCAGCTCCTTTTCTTTTTAATAAATTAGAAGGTATGAGTGTACATTTGGTCTAAGGAAATACAGATTCTCAAAAGAGGTTTTTAAGCAGCAGCATGCTGTCAGGCCAGGCCACTTTAAGTTTAGATGGCAGCACTGCACAAGTGGCTATGGGAGACTTACACAGTAGGCAGAATGGGAACTCTTTGAGATGTGGCTACATTGATTGCTTACCCTCCAAGCCTCGCAGCACGCAGGCACACTCACAGCAGATCTGTGTGGGTGCATATATGACTGACTCAGCATTGGTTTTGCACATGGACAGTGACAAACATCTTTTGACTAAAGAAGGCAGCAGTGCAGTTACAGGCAGGCATGTTTTCCACCGTTCATCAATGTAAAAATAGCCTGCTTGTGATCAGCAGCCAAGAATAGTTTGGCAGCTAACATGGAAATGACACCAGACTCCTTTGAGATGGAAGACCATAGGATTTGCAATGTCAGATCAGTCCTTTTGTCTATCAGGTCAACTATGTTCTGCTTCCAGATACTACTGTACCGATTCCTTACATTTGGGTGAATTGCTTCTCAGTGTGCACATCTGCAATAGTTTCTGCATTATTCTAAGAGGAGAGGCCACCACTTAGACCAGACCTTTCACAGATTGTCTATGTGTTCAGAAAAGCTCCCTACCACTTTCCACTCCCGGTCAGCCACCTTAAAACAATTTAAATATGTAAAACCCCAAAACAACTACAGTCCAGATCTTTGCTAGCAGAGCTCTGAGTTTCTCCATCACTGGAAAATTTTCTGTTTGCAACAATGCAGGTAGGGTTATTTTAAGTACCAGGACTATGCACTAGAGTTGTATTATCCTCCAGTGATAGATACAGAAACCCAAGTCCAGGAATATAATAATGCCAAAGTAAAAAAAACACACATCAACTTTTAATTAATTTTGCAAAAGCAGTCTATCAGGCTGTTTTGATAGTGGCTGGCTGATAAATATGATTCATTTGTTTTAAGATGACCTGTGACATCAGCTGAGAGACTTTCTGGCAATCTGTGAATTATATTTATGAAAATATGCACTCTCATAAGAAAACAAGTAAATAAATAAATAAATAAACAATATTCATAACAAACTGTTCAACCTGGTGAAGTGCTAGTTTGAATGGAGTTTCATTCTTTACCATATTTATACTTACCAGACACAGCCAACTGCATTTTGAATATTGCTTTGTAGTACACTATCCACGTTGCAAAACCAAAAGGATTTCAAGGATCTAGTGTGCACCAGTCATTTCAAAACACAGGAATAAATAGCCTCATACTTTGCTATTTTTATGCTAAAGGAAGACCCTAAAGTACATACATTGTCATGACTCAGCATGGCTCCTTTTGGCTTCCCAGTTGTTCCGGACGTGTATATGAGTACACAGCATTGATTCGGCTTTTGGGAGCTAATAATATAATCCAAAGTAGTATCAGATATGTCATCTCCCAACTCCAGAAACTCCTCCATCTAGAACACGTAACAGAAAATACAGGATAACAAATGGCTTCTTACAAGTGGGAAAGATGCAGTACCTTACCAGTCTCAAAAACCACAGAAAACTTCAGTGCCTTGCTCTGAACATGTTTCCAAGGCAAGTTTTGCCAGGTCTTGCCCGTGTGAGAAGTATGATAAGACCAGCTTAGAACTTTATGTGTGAATTGTAAATAGGCTATCTAAAATTGTGCTGCCATGAGTCTTTTCAGTGTCTAAGAAGAGAATGGTAATACTATTCCTCCTCCAAGACATATAGTGTGGACAAGTCATAGAGGCTAAAATGCTGTTACTCACACCGTTAGAATGATTTTGAGTCTTATTTAAAGGAATCTGGATGTACGGTTTTTAAGTAAGAGTACACTTGTGACATTCCATCTATAATTCCTTCTCCTCTATATAAATACAAATATAAGTATAAAGCAATTGGATGAAAGCTTCTTTGCAAAAGCATCATCATCTAGATGTGTGAATGTTTGCCCAAATTATCTGCTATTTCATAGCAAACAATGCACATGATGCTGGTCACAACTCCCATTCAAATTTGGCTCAATCTAGAATGAGCTAAACCTTTTATGATGCTGGACTTTTGTGCCACACAAATTGGCCCAGAAGACTGCTAAACCTGATCCTCTATGTTATATTGGTTGCTCCCAGATACTTCTACTGCACGCATCTGGTGTGCTGCTAAGTGTATCATTGATTTCAATGCTAACTGAAAACTAGAGTATAACAAAATTTCAGTCAATAACCAGTCAGTTTCCCACTGGAATCAGATGATTCATAGAGTGCTACAGAACTGTTCCTCAAATGCAAGATGCAGCACCTCCATTCTTCAATGATTTCTTGGACATATACCCAGGACCACATAGCAGTAAAAGGGATGACACGAAGGACAGCAGAGGTAAAAAAGGAGAATCTGTGCTTGAGGGGGAGTTCACCATTTTCTTCAGACCTCTGCCATTGCCAGCGTACTACTAAGGTTATAACAGTTAGCCTCTGAGGCACCTAGACTTCCTTTTTTTGGGCGTCAATGCTGTCCTAAGGATTCTTCTAATTACCAACCATCAGTTTTATATTTTCTTCAAACAAACCACATCTCTGAAAAGAGAGACAGTACAATGCGCAGCTCTGTAGCAGTAGAGGATTTGTCACATCCTATCCCTTCCCACAGCATGTGGCTGCATCAGTTTCCCTAGCTCCTGGAAAGTCTGGAGGCGTCAAGGATGTAATTGTTTCTATGTGACTTGGCAGTTGTTCCTGTTTTCCTGACCTTACTGAATTCTCATACTAGAATGTGTTAACCACTGTGAATCTGTTGCCTTGGCTTTGTTTACTGAACAGTACCTGCAACAGACAGCATTCCCATTCCACAGAGCGTGAAAGGTACAAACAAACAGTCACACACTCATACCGACTTTGCATTTGCCTTCTGGAAACACGCACTGACCAGTGAACTAGGGCTCTGCCCATACTGCAGCAACTGTTTATTACATATTAGCTGTCAACTTGCAACACAAATCCCTTTTATCAAATGCCATGTGGTTCGGGTGGTTTGCTTTACATCAAACTCCGTAAACAATCCTTTCTGCCTTTGGTGATTTGGTTTCTGATTTTTCCTTTGGACAACAAACAATGACAACTGTCAGACACTCTCACAGCTACCCTTCTCCATTGAGAAAATGTGTTGAACAACACCTGAAGAGGGGTGTTTTCAAATATATCAATTCTCAGGCATTTAGGTTGCAGCAACTGAATTTGTTCCAGAATTAATTGCTAGCAGTTAATCCTTTTGCTAAGATATATAAATAATAAGATCATCTCTGTATTAATTTTTTTATTGTACTGAGATGCAAGGCATACTCTATAGCAGCACATATCAAAATTGCAAGTATTTTAAAATATTTTTACATTGTTCCCTCTCCATTAATATCTTTTTCCCCCCAGTGGAAGTTTTTCAGCCCAGAATCCAATAACCTGTGGTCCACTTCAAACTCTGATTTTTTCAATTATATTAAAAAAATATATTGGAATAACATGTTTACAAAAATTTGTTCTGCTTAAAGTCCTCATATTTCTTAAATAAAATGCTAGATTTCTACCACTCAGAAATTTCTGATCCTGGCTTTATCCCTTTTTCTGCTTTATTTTTAACATACAATACAAAGATTCTACATACACGAAGAAAACGTGCTCTTCTGTGTAGCCCACAGTTACTTCTCTTCACTTGTTGCCTATCACCAGAAATATTTGGTGCAAACAAAATGCAACTACCTTCTGTAAAAGTACAAGCATTTTCATGTTCTTGGATTCAGTGTAACTAACCACAATTCAGTTTTCACTAGCACCAGTGGACAACTTTTATTTTTAATGGTTTGAGAGTATACATTCCCACCTGAAGCCTATAGGTGTTTTGTTAATCCAGTCAAATAAAAAGCCAGGAAGGCACAAGACACACAGTTAAGCAAGGTAGCTCTAATTTTAAATGTCAAGTATCAAACATGAAGTTCCAGGCAAATTAAACAGAAAACCTGATGAAGCTTCTGAATGTGTTTGCTGGAACACAGCAATGCATTCTAAATGGTAGACATTCCACAGATTAAACATAGCAGAAATTCATCAAATAAATAATACCCCATGAATTATAACTCTGTTCTAGCATTCACATACCGTATACAAATTTGGATGTCTCTCTGGAATGGAGTCCTTATATAGCACAACAGCTTTCAAGTATGGCAAGCGATTCCAGATCTGTTGGATTTTTTTTAAAAAAATTTATTATTCATACCTTGTGTGGTTGTTTTTTTTCCCACTAAAATACTGCCCAAACTAACAGCTTGATAGTCATAAGAAACCTCCCATTTCCCTCCACCCTCAAATATTCTCCCCTATACTCACAACCAATTAGCTTAACAAGGGGGACGGGGGAGACACGACACTACACACTCTGCTCTAGAAAAATCTGCTTTCAGTCAAAAGATTAAAAAAACCCCAACCAAACAACAACCATCAGAAATGGCTCCTCAGCATCCTTTCTCATAATGCACCAAAGGGTACATCAACGAACAGTCTAGGTCAAGCTAGAAGCTGACCCTAGCTGCTACGGTTACCATTTAGGACAGAGGAAGTCCCTCAGAAAAAAACTGCTGTTAAACTGCTAAAAAAATGTTCTTCCTTCTTGAAGAAAAGAGGAAAGGAAGCCATATGCACATTTTAAGGATAAATAAAAATACAAAGCTGCAGGCTTACAGGCAGACAGCAATGGCTGCTGCTTTCAGTAGCTCTTTCTCTGCTTTGCGTGGCCTGCACAGAGCATTCATTTTGCTGAGCTTGGTGGGACCCAGTGCCTCATAGATGCCTTTGAATTAATCACATTCTGAACTGACTTGATCAACCTGCACTAGTACAAGAGCAGTGGCTTGATGGTAGCCATTATGTATATATTATTGGAAGGATAACAACTGAACTATTATTTCAGTTTAGGCTTCTTCCAGGAAAAAAAAAGTTTCAGAAAATGCTCAGCTGGATTAAGCAGTGTTGGCCAGAGCTGTCTTCTCTTTTTCTAGATTGAAATGTGTATGAATCAAATCCCTCAAGTTCTTCAGTTTAGTCTTGTCTCCATGTTTGTGACAGCATAGCCTGGTATTTAGTCAGTGTCACTGCAAGAACCCTTGTCTGATTGTATGTTTTTCCAGAATACTTATAAAAAAAAAAACCCTCTTCCTCCACATCACATCTAAACCAAAAACTACAAAATACAAGGCAATTAATGTATAACTTATATGAAATACATTTGAACAAAATCCACAGATATTTTCTGTCTGGCAGGTGCATGTTTTTGGCAGAGAACTCCATCATGGAAGGCCCCTCTGCTTCAGCAAACAGTGCAATTTGGTGCAAGTTTGATGACTCATCTCCAGCCATGGGCCTCCCTGAACATCTTACTGACAGACAAGCCCTTCCCTGGGAGCTGCCCTATGCTCCTCCCCCAGGTCATGCAATGGGGGTCTTTCTGTCAAGTTGGTTTTTCAATCTGGCACCCTTGCAGAAACCCACTCAAAGCTGCCAAAGCATTTTGTCAAAATTGTGGCTGTTCACTTAAAAAGCCTCCTCCTTTCTCACTAAAGTCTGTATCATGTCAACCACCGTGCTATCAAAGTGCAGTAAACTCAGCAGCCTTGCTGGCCAATATTACAAGCAGGAAAAGATGACATTTTGAAAAGAGGAAATTCTGAACACCAGCATGCTTATTATTTAAATGGAAGGCCTTTACATACTGGCATCCATCTAATCTCTTCCATTCAAGTGGTCTGTGCTTTTCCAAACAGAATCAAGCGGTGACATCATAAACATGGGATCAAAATGTGGGTTTTTTTCCAGGTAAGTTTGCAGTGAACCAGCCAGTGAACTCTCAGCTGGAGAGAATCAGAACTGCTCAGACGCGAGCCAGACACTACAGAGAACAGAGCTGCAAGTTACCCAACAGCTCAAACACCAGACAGCAAATTTCTGAATAAGAACACTCCCATTAAAGGCTTCACAATACAGACAGTGCATATGGTATTTGGGACCAATACAGCATCAAGAAATGAGAAAATTATGGCTTTTAAACAACTGTTCAGCCACCTTGTACCTGCATTATCTTGTCCAATTGTTTCTGATTTTCGACAACCATGATATTGGTTTTGCTGTCATGAGCAATGTAGTGGCAGGCTTCTGGAGAACTGGTTGTATATATTCCTGTGACAATTCCTCTGTATCAAAAATGTACATACATATACACACACATACAGACACATATACATGCACTTAGTATCAAAAAAAGAGAGTAATAATCAGAGCTCACATGAAAGGTGGAAGAATATGAAGATGTGGAATTAAACAGCAGCACAGCTGTCATGTTTGTTTCAAGTATTCAGATATACATGAATGTCTCTGATAGCTGCACACTGCAAAAACTAATTGCTGAACACTAAGATGCCATAGGCTAGGATTCAGCATTTTAACCCACTTGAGGCTACATGAGAGTTAGCTCAGGAAGCAGTAAAAAACCCCACTTATGTCCTTTTTCTGTTCAAGCTGCACACAGATACCCGTTTGAATTTCGCTGGCATAGAAAGAGCTTAAGAGGTAAAATCTAAATTGTATAAACAGGCATCAGGACATAAGGAATCAGGCTAGTTGGTATTTATCTGTCACTTCACCTACCTGAACATATCTTGCTGTAGACAAATATCATTAACATAACACTGTGAGTCTCATCTGTTTCCTACATCTTCCAGTGAGAAGATACTGTACAACAGCTTCTGCACGACTCACAGTTAAGCTCGTAGCAAACAGGATCAATTTATGAGTGTCTGGACTATTTCAGATATACTGAAAGCTACGAGACTCCAGCAGGTTGCTGAACATACTAATCAGCTGCAGCACAATTTCCAAGATATGACACCAAATACTGATTTGCTACATTTCCAGACCTAACAAAATAGAAATTCCCAAATCCTCCTCCCCCAAAACCAACCAACCAAAAAAAAAAGTCTTACCCAGCAAAAACAGCTCCAACAGCTGAGATGAACCATTCTGGAGAATTAAATCCAAGGATTGCTACACTGTGGAATCGTTCAAGACCAAGCTTAAAAATAATAAGCATAAAAGTTATATTATATAGGCACACTGGAGAGAAACATATAGCATGAAACACACATACAAATATAAGCCAGGGAAAGTTTTGATTTATTATTTCAGCATTGACAAGACACTTCCACACACATCTCTGTTGATATCTATAGCAAAACCAGTATTTATCAGCAATTAACATGATGAAAACTTTCCACCACCTTCTCCTGTCTGGTTGAGCTCTGCTGTCCAGAAAGGCCCAAAACCCAGAACTTTTCAATATGAACAAGAGCATAATGAGTACTAACCTTACCCTATGTTTAGAATGTTTTAAAATTTGTCTTTATCTCACCAAATTCATGACAGTGCTGCTTTCACCTATTTTTCTTTTTTTTTTTTAATCTTAAGGCCTTATGTTGAGCTTTGTGCCCACGCCCCAGTGAGACAGTGTAACACAGCAGCTCTTCCCTTGCAGTTGTTCCCTTCACAGCAGCGTCATCTCTTTGACCAAACATGATTTTCATCATTATTATTTCAATAAATAAAAAAAAAAAGACTGCTGATCTTCATTTAATAGGAAAAGCCTCTTATATTGTGTTTTGGGGTGTGTGTTTGTTTTCCTTGTTGTTTTGTTGTTTAAGACGGGAGAAAAAGGAATTGGGTTTTGTTTCCTGCACCTACCTTCAAGAAGCTCTTGGCCGCTTTCCTGGAAAGGCAATAATACTCTGAAAAAGTTATCTTCTCCCACTTTCCATTCTTCTTGCTGGCCAAAGCATTAAGGGATCCATATTTTTCTAGGCTCTCCTTGAACATCTGATGAACTGTTATGGGAGTCTGCGGACACGAGTTATCTATTCTCAGTCTGACTCTGCCATCAGCAAAGGAAGTCCACAGAGACTCTGGAAAGTAAAGCATTGTCATCAAGCTATTCTATCATTAAAAAAATACCGTTTGACTGTGTACCATATAGATTGAATAAAGACTGCAGGACTATGCACAGCTCTGGCACTTGCCACCTTTTGAGAGAAGGGCTTTCCAATTTTGTAACTATCAAATATGCCATGTAGAAAGAGAAATCTATTTCTTACACTCGTTCTGCATCTTTTATTAAAGTGCTACCATACAGAATTATGCTGACCTTTTGTGTGTTACAGACACACTGCAAATTCCAGGAGAATCTGTTTGCCCATGCTCAGCCCTGCACAACCCACTACCCCTTGAGTTAATGGAGCAGCTGGTGAATCAGAAGGCTACAGAGATCTGAAAGATCCAAAACCTCTGACCCTGTTCAGCATCCAAACTCCTTTTGCTTATCATAGCTCTTTCCTCCCTCCTTCATCCCTTCCTTTCCTCTCCTCCAGCTATTCTCCTTCATCCTACCCCTGTTCCCTGCTGCTTCCCACAGTTTTTTCCCCTTGATCATCTGCCCTGCTGTCTAGTATGTACATCCACTCCACTCACTCCTGTCTTGCCCAATTTCCACACCAACTTCTTCTGCTGTTGCCTTCCTCACTCNTTTTCCCTCCCCTTCCTTGACAGGAAACAAGCACAGAGCCCCAACTAATGTCACTTGGCTCTCACCACTGGTGCCAAGGACTGGGGCAGTCCCTGTCATTCACAAGAAATGACTGTCTCAAAGATTCTACTTGGCTCTTGCAAACCCATCAAGAAGCAGGCTGAGTATAAATACACTCCTTAGAGAATCTAGGGGTTAGTAAGTTGGCAAAATTTAGGTGAATTCTCACAAGGAAGAAAAAAAACCCCAAACACTCAGGAATCCCCTACCAAACAGTTAGTTCCCATACTTCTGAACAAAATAGTACAAGAACATTTTAGTGCCAACATTTTTTCCCTTAGATTTACTTTCATAAATGAAGAAATACATCTTTCATGTTTATGCTAATAATATATTCTACAGAGAGCTGGTAGAAAATTTCAGACCAAAGACCTTAGGTTTGTTAGAATTAAAAGTAACAGAAAATATGACTTTTTGAAGTTTCTGATACAAGTTAATAAACATGACTGTCTTTTAGTACACTTACAGAGATAAAAACTGTAAAGAAAGCTCAGCTGGTATCTGTACTGTTTCCTGGTACCCTAGTGGCTGAAAAAAGCAGTTCTGGAGTGTACAAAAGTATAACATGCTTCACATCCCTCTCAAAGGCTATGCCTCTAGTTGCTTCACAGAGGGCCTGGAAACTCTGAGCACTTCTGCCAATATATGAACTCATCAACCATAGCTGGATCCACACAAACACTTTAGAACACTTGCAGCATCCCTCAAGTCAGGCTCACAATCTGCACAGATAACTAGAGGCACAGAAAGCTATTGTAAGCTCACAAACGTACACCAAAAAACCAAAACCAACTTTCTCTTGCAGCAAAAAAAGATTCATTACTTAGCTGTGTAGAAAAGCTGATTCATAATCAGCTGATAAAGTACAACTACTAAACTGAGAAGTACCAAAACCAGTCTAGTTTGCTGCCCGTGTTCTGTGAAACTATTTCTGAAGATATTCCTGACTCACAGTCTTGCATTTGTTCTCTTGACAAACAGAAAGTAATAATGACAGCAATAAATATAAATAAAGCTGCTTAATCTCCATGTGCCTTCATTTTCTCATGTGTAGACTGCATATAATGATTTTCAAAACATAGGTGTGGAGCTTTGCTTACATCACTGGAGGAATGGCATCATAAATCCAGACAGTTTAGAAAACAAAGAGCTATGAAGGATTTTAGGTAATACACAGACTTTATCAAAGTGTAAATAGTGGCACCCAACAAATATTTTATGAGTAGTGAAGGCAAAGCAAGCATTTCTGCACTTAACCCCAATCCTGGTGTGAAAAAGATGAGAGATACGACCAAAGACAGAAGCTAGTGTTAATTCGAATGCTGATTTTCTGCAGTGACACACCAAAGTCCAGACAAAAAACTCTATATGATGTTCTGGCTTCTAAACCAACAAAGTTGGAAAGGATTGCAGGTGTGATTTGGCACAGGTGGGTGACTGCTCTGTTGAAAACAAAATTGTACCGTACAGAGCTAAAATACAGAATTCTATTCTGTGTATCATAAAAAATGCTCCTGAACAGAGTATCTTTCCTTCGAGGGAACCAAAATTATTAGCAACATTCCTACAATAACATTACAAAAGTTGCATAATTACTACCTTTTCACTGCAGATGTACAGTAGATAACAGAATAGTTTCCACAGAGAAGGGGGGGGGAAATCAAATCATTACGATATCTATACACAGAAACAAAAAATGTAGTTTGAAACTAGGTCTCCTTTTGCTTTTCCTTATGTGTTTTTTTCTGGTGTCAAAAAGGCAACTTTGATTCATACCAAAGACTAAGAACAGAATCAGTTTCACAGAGACTCAGTGAATCACCTTAACAATACACAATATATATTGCAAAGGAATATAAACTTGAACGCCCATTCAGTGTCTGTTCTTGCATGTATTTGCAGGTAGAATGTAAATCTAAAAACAGTTTCTAAATCTAGACAATAGGCCAAATAATTCTAGAGATTCTGTCCCATAGAACTGTAAAACCAGCATAACATGAACAATATATTCCACTGTCAGCGTGCAGAGGGATTTTGAGTAGATGGCTCATTCTTCTTAGAAAGAGCCTGGGGAGGAATGCCTGGCTAAATACTGAATGAATCAATTACAAACTTTGGAAAAAGCAAAATAGGTGCTCTGCCTCACTAGCATCTGAAAATTAAACTGCAATGTCCAGGCTGGAAATTACCTCAGTACCATCTGAAACCAAAGTGGAACTCAGAATAAAGATCCTTTAACTGTACTATTAGCGTTGGTATGTTATATACCCGTAGGTTTACAGACGGCATAAGAAAAAAATAAAACAGCATTCCAGCTTAAATTATTTAATGCCATTGAAAGTTCCTTATATGCAAGTAAAGAGGAATATTTGTTCCTTTCCTTTCTCTTCCAGTAACTGCTGCTACCTGCATTATACTTTGTAGCCAAAATGTTTTTTCATTCATTAATATGCGACCTTGGCTCACGTCCTTCATATGAATTCACTGAAGGTCAGATATGATGAGAAAAGACTTGGTTCTAACGATGACTATTTTGTCAGATAAAACAAAAACCAGTAGAGATTTTATTGAGATAGGTAGTCCTGACTGTCACTCTTTGAGCCTCTTCAAGTGTTTTTTTTTCCCCGTGTCATTCTCCTCCAAGGCCAAATTCCACAATCAAAAAATAGTTAAAAACTTTGTTTACCACTTAAAAAACACTTTGCAAGTTTTCAGGTGATGTCTTACAATACAATCCTAGACTTGTGAACCATTTACCTGTGAATACTGATTTATAAAAGTACATTTGTTATTCAAATACGTTCTATCAAGTCTGAAATAATGCACAACAAAAAAATACAAAAATTGTAATGTGTTTATCAGCCAATTGTTATTCCTTTCCACCATGTTTGACTGAACAGTTGTGACGTGGTACAGGCTCTCTCTCCCAGCCCAGATACCAAAAATTATTTTAAACAGATAAACAAATAGCAAGTCCATGTATTTTTTTGGCATGAATAATCAGTCTGGCTGAAACTGCTGGACCTCTGGTATGTACAAAGGAGATTGTGTACTAGTTTAAAAAAAAAAAAAAGAAGAAAAAAAATAAAGAAATACACTAATCCTACAGTTTAAAGCTAATACGCGAATGAAACCTTCTCTCAGTTCGCTACCTGACCTGCAAGTATCCTGGTGACTGCCAGAATGGATTTGGGAATGTAAATGAATTGTGATGTTTATGGAATAACAACTCTGAGATCCATATAAAATGCAAAAGAACCAAGGTCACCTTTCAGAGAGGTAAACAAACAGACAGGCTGATGGTGGAATGGCCCTGCTGCATGACCTGAGCAAGTCCAAGTGATATTCCATACATGTGCCTTGAGAGGTAGGAACTAAACCAATAATTTAACTTCTGCTTGAAACTGATTCAGATTTAACTCACAAAACAGTATCTTGATTATAGGCCAGTTCCTGCAAAACATCACTGTGCTCTAATGACGAGAGAAGGTATTCACCTCTTTGCTGAAGGCATTTCTGACAGACAGTAATCATCCCAGATTCCACAGCTATGATGCCATCACATTCCGCTGACAACACAAATACATCATTCCTCCTCTCACCCATTATTTTATAATTTTCTTCAAAATGTCTGTGGCCCCGAAAGCTTAACTTCTTTTCAGTAAGAGCTGGAGCTAAGTTCATACAGGTTGGAGTCTGAGCTTGGCATCTGTGTCAAACTTCCCCTTGTGCCTACAAACAGACTAAAGTACAGAACTTCTAAATTTCAAGTGAACCTGAACATATCAGCCAGAATATATAAATAGTGATTCTTTTAAAAAGAGATACAGGAACCAGCTTCTCGCTGCTTGCCTTGCCACAGCTGGGGGAGGAGGATTTTCTGCTGTATTACCAATTTTCCACAATAAACATGTAACTGTAAACTTCCAAACAGAAAAGACCAAATAAATAGTGGAAATCTTTTTAAATTACCAACACACACACACACATTTCAGTTCATGGAAACTTGTACCTTTTCCATTGAGGGAAAAGGGAACATTTATGAATTGCAATAAAATATACTGCTCTTCACATCAGTAAACTACTACCAATGTGCATCAGAGAAATAAGATAGCCTCCAAAGAAAGCTTCTACAAACTGACATGGAGGGAGTGGTGCATCAGGACAAGTACAAAATAAGCTTCATAACAATACTGACGCTTCTAAAACTGATTATGACGCACCAAAATGCAAGCATGTAGAGTGTGTAATCAGGAGGAAACATCACAACAGAAACACTGCCCAGGCATGCAGGAATGGAAAGTCAAAACTCAGTTGGAACTGAAATTGGTGAGTGATGTGAAGAGCCACAAGAAGGGCTTCTACAGGTACACTGGCAGCCAAAAAGAGAACCAAGGATATCATGGGCAACTTACTGATATAGGACATGAAAAGGGAGGATGTAGTCAGAACCATCAGATCAGGCTTCCTGGGTTTCTGTGCCCAGTGCCAGGTGAGAAGTTTTATCTACAACAGCAGAGGAAGATCAAAGTAGGGATCACTTAGGCAAACTGGACACACACAAAAATGTTGATGGGGCCCAGAGGGAATGCTTCAGAGTGCACACCAAGAGCTCAGGCCAAAGTCATCGCAAGGCTGCTCTCCATCATCCTTCCAAAAGCATGGCAATCTGGTAAGGTCCTCATGACAGCAAAAAGGCAAATGTCACACCTGTCTTCAAAAAGGGGAAGAAAGAGGATTCAGTTAACTAAAGGCTAATCAGACTCACCTCAGTTCATGGAAAGACTATAGAACAAACTCTCCTAGAAATTGTTTTGAGCTATAAAAAGGTAACTTGAGATCAGCCAGAATGGACAGACTTGATTTGGCCTTGGTAAGTCCAACTCAATTGCCTTCCATGATCAGCTGACTGTCTCTGAGATAGGGAGAGCAGTGTCTTTTGTTTACTTTACCTTTAACAAGGTTTTTAACAACGTCTCCCCTGGCATCCTTGGAAGGTTTGGACCGGATGGGAGTAACAGGTGGATAAAAAAATTGGCAAGTCTTCAAAACCAGTGGTCAACATTTCTATGTCTAGCCAGCAGTCCATTACAAGTGACATTCTTTGGGGGTTAGTCCTGAGAACTATACTGCTAAATGACATTATTGTCTAGGACAACAGAATGCACCCTCACCAGCTTCAAAGATGACACCAAACTTGGGGAATTGGCCAACATGCCAAAAGGCAGGGCTGCCATTCAGATGGACCTCAGCAAACTGGAAGAATGGGCTGACATAAACCTCAAAGCTCGACAAGAGTGAACGTTAAGTCTTACACTCGGGGTAGGATAACCCCATGCAACAGCACAGACTGGATGCCAGCTGGCTCAGCAGAAAAACCCCTGCGGTTCCTGGTGGACAAGTTGAATGCAAGTCAGCAGTACGTCCCGGTGGAGATAAAGGCTAACTACATCCCCGGTTACATTAGCAAGATCATAGTCAGCAGATCAAGGGAAGTGATTATTTCCCCCTACTCAGTCCTCATGAGAGTGCAGTGTGCAGCTTTGGAAGCCCCAGTGCAAGAGAGATCCTGACAAATTGAAGCAAGCCCAGAAGAGGGACTCCTAGATGGTCAGGGGCCTGGAGTGTACCATGTATGACAAGCCCCTAAACGAGCTAGGTTTCTTCAGTCTGGAGAAGATAAGATAAAGAATGAACCTAACTGCAGTCTGCCACAAACTGACAGATTCTTCTCAGAGGCACACAACAGAAGAAAAAGAGGCAATGGACATGAACTGCACGTGGAAAATTCTTGCTGGGTACAGAAAAATAATTTCACAATGCAGGTGACTCAGCACAAGAAGAGGGACTGACAGGCTGTAGAATCTTCATCCTTGGAGGTTTTCACAACTCAGCTGAACAAAGCCACAAGCCCTCCTACAAGCAGAAAGCTGGACTAGTTGTCCTCCAGTGGGCAGCATATATTATTTTACGATTCCATCAGTATAAAATGAGCATGAATGAGTTCTTTTAACTTTACACTGGGCAGCAAGCATTATATTGGCTTAAAACAACAGTAAGGTTACTGTGGATTTACATATGCATTAGAAAAACAAAATGTGGCCTGGTTCCACAGAAATGAGCTTCTCTACATTGGTGGAAAAGAATGGGGAAAAAAAATTCAGAACAACCTGTGGTCCTCATTAGATGAATTTACTCCTGAGGGTACAGAACATATCAATTATAAAATGAGAAAGTTCTGCACAACTAGAAAACAATCAGAATCTCCTCCTTTTCTCTTGATATACAAAGCAGACCCACCTCAACTACAGACTGAGCTTCCTTCTCTCGACAGATTTTTGGGGCGTTTTTGACATTCCGTCCTCACTTTACCATTCAGCATCTACATAGCTGTGTGATGTTTCCAAGTCAAACACTGCTTCTCATTTAAATGGATACCAAGTAGTGCCACAGATTCCCAAAGTCAAATAAAAGACGAAGGCTAACTTAAATGGTAAGCTGCTGATTCATCAACTTAGGAACATATCTAAACACAAATAAAGGAACTGCTTAATTAAAATGCATGGGGTGTGACTTGTGTTGGCAGGAGAATTATGATAGAAGAGCTGCAATGGCTTCTACCCTCAGTTGTTCACCTCACCTTTCTTCTAGAGGCTGTGGTCACCTCTGCAGGAGTGGCTGAATGGCATGTGCATTCCTTCCTGAGCACTGTGGTTTACAGCCCAACATATTACTCTAAACTGCAGCCAGCAGCAACCTCTGGGAGAGAAGCAGGGTAGATAGCTAACAGCAGTAACCAGCGTCCCAGATAAATTCTTAGAAAAATAGGTCAGAATCTTCAAGAGCACACAAGCAAGTACTCTGCAGAATCACAGCCTCAGTAATAATCTACATATACAATGTGTATCTCAAACAGTTCAATAAAATACCCTGAATATTTGAAAACATAAGTTAGTTATCACCTTTATCCATCCACATTTATTTCCTGCTTACTGAAAAACAAAAAGCAAATGGCTAGTGGTTCAATTCTTGGAAATGTATTTATTGTGTATCAAAAACCTGCCTTTTTAAAAATAAATATATAGGCAGGTATATATTTATACACATGTATAAAGTCTGCATGTGAGCTTCCTACATTGATCTGTTATTTCTCCAAAATCTATTTGCAGTCATTGCTCCAATTGTCTCATAGAACAAATATTCCCTGGTTTAACGAGCAAATTTAGATACCAGCAGCAGCCTCACCAGGGCAACAGGGAGCTCCCTCAGGGTTGCAAACCTTCCAAAGAACCTCAGAAAGTTCTGTTAGTAAACCTCCTTTAAGCCACATGGTAGCACAACTAGGTTAATTTACCACTGCAATTGATTTAAAATTACAGTAGTATGCATATGCTACAACGCAACATCAAACTGACAAAAGTATACATATTCTTTTACAGCCTCCAGTATTACATAGCATGCCAAATCCTCAATAGTTGACAGCTGGTAAGTAGGCTGTGATGCCAAAGGTAACGCAAGAATTGCTATGATTTTCCATGGGATCAGGCTATTTTTCACTTTTATCTAGTAATTGTCTCAAATACAGACAAGAACCAAGAGAAACTATTGAATTCATGCAAGTTTACAGAAAGCTCCTGAAAATTTTTCAGTTGCCCCAATTCACTTCAGTTTAATTTTATTTTTGGCTGCCTCTACTTACCCCAGCCCTGAAAAATTTTCAGTCATAGCTTGCTAGAATAGGCACAAAAATGACATTAAAAAAAAAATCTAAAAAGACCTCAAGTCTCCAAGGATCATCATTTACATGCTTACCTGTTGCCTCCATGCCTTCATCTTGGGTCTCCTCCAAATGAGACAGCGACTCTCTACAGACAGTCTGTGCATCTGTAGAGGTTCTAAAAGAGAATATAACTATTAAAAACTTAACCAAGAGTGCTAGGAGGACCCGCTACAATCAACATACACTATATCCAAGGAGGAAAAAAAAAAAAAAAAAAGCACATCTTGCAAGCACTTAAAAATACAAACAGAAGAAAACAGAAATCTCAGAGGAGCAAAGAACATTTTGCCTCTTTGTTGCAAACTCCACTACAATCAGGTTAAACAGGGAAATGCCTTCACTCTAAGAATGACATTCTTATTTCATACAGTGGACTTTTGTTTTCAACATCATTGAATACACCAGATGGAGACATTAATTTTGAATATCAACAGAGAAGCCATGAACCATGCAAGTATAAAAAATAAATTATCAATCTTAACCTCGATCATAGTGCCACTGTACTAATATTACAATGCCTTGTAAATTGTCACTGTTGAAACGTGTTGAAGTCCTAAGGATAGGTGGTTTTTTGTTGTTGTTTGGGTTTTTTTTTTAAGGCTAGGAAAAGAAGGAGATTTAGTTCCTAATAATAATAAAAGTTTCTCAATAACTTCACCAAACCAACAAATTATTATCATCACATGGACAAAATTAACCTGTCTTGGCTTATATTAACCAGATGAAGTTTAAAGCACAGATAATACAAACTCAAAACCACAAAGTCTGTAAGATAATAGACTGCAAAGGATTACATGAGCAAAAAATCTAAACAACAACTAAGCTTTTAGAAATGACTGACTGCATAAAGCAATACACTGCAGATTATTCATGAACAGTAGCATGCAGATTTTATAATTTAGCTGACTTCATTTAATAGAACAAGGGGTGGGAATTGGCAGCCTTCAGAGGCCAAGAACAAGTCTGGATTACCTTTGTTCCCTCTCAACAGGTACAGGAGAAGAGTCCTGGGTGAAGCTCAGTAAGTCCTTCTCCACCACAGTGTAATAAATTAATTCAAAATGTAGAAAAAGAAATTCCAAACAATGCCCTTCCCAGATTTCAAATAAATAACAAACAACTTCAAAAGCAGATTTTTTTTTTCTTTTTTTTTTTTTTAACACAGCAGTGTCAGGTAGCAAACAGTAGGACTAAACACTACGTCAGACATCATTTCCTATCTCAAAACTATGTTTTGTAGAATACCTATATGTGGTACACTCCTAGAATTTATTATTGCTATTCACAATGAAATCATACTTTAAGGAAGTCTTAACCAAGCTGCATCTCTTTTACAAAAATTTAGCAGATTTTTTAATTCTTCACCCATCAGAAGTGACAACCACAGTTCATTTCCTCTCTTGCTACTACTGTGCTGCAGATCTCCATGTCTCAAAACAGAGGTACAGGTCCCAAAAGCAACTGAAGGAAAATGAGGAGTCATCACTAATCTTGCCTGAGAGGATATTTCCTCTCGTTAATGGCATAATGGGACAAAACATGAAAGAGCTTGTCTGATAAGCAGAGTTAGGCTCTGAAAATAGTCACTGGCTCGATGAAAGTGGATGTTGATGAGAAAGTGAGTAATTTAAACATCGAGGGGGATTATACTGCATTTTGAAAGGTAAGCCTGTGTTTGATATATGGGAAAATGGTGACTTTATGAGGTGGGATTGCAAGGACAGAATGACAGACCAGGAAGACATATTTGGGAATAAAAACAAATCAAAACATCTGAAATAATTTAAACAAGTGTTTGTCTGCTATCTCAAAACACTTAATAGTTCTTGAAATTTTTCCTATTTTAAAGAAAAACTACATTTGATATTAGGAATCTGCAGCTTTTCACAATCTTTTCCTTTAAATATATTTTGAATACTAAAGCTTTTTAATTTTTTATTATTTTACAAAACAAATAAAACCAAGTCTTAGTCAAAAGATAACTGAACCTTACTCTTGCCCTCAGAAGAAAACAGACCTGATTAGTAATATATCAGAAGAGCCTCCTGTGAGGCTACTCAAAACTTTTAATAATCATCATTAATGACTTTTCACAGATTAAAATCTCTTTAGTTGCTTTATTCTCATCCAACTGTTGTAGGATAATGGTTCGGTTTATATTATGTTCCCTTAATAGAAAAATAATCAGCCAACAAGTCTGAACTTCTGGACTTGCTCTGGTAATGCTTCAACGTGCAAATGTGGCATGAGGAGCTCTATGCATCTAGGATCTTCAGGAGTGTTAAAGTTAGTAACTGCATGCAAAGCAGTTGTTACCCGCCTCTATGGACTAAAGCAGTCAATTTGAGAGTAATTTTTTTCCCCCTGAAAGTACAGTCAGGAAATTTTCTCTTCCATCAACAATTTACATGTATATTCAGAACCATCCCTTCTGACTGAAAGAATATGTTTTTAAATGTTGTTAGTTTTAGCTTTTGTTAGGAGTTATTCCTGTAAAAATTAAGTAAAGATCCAAGAATGATTATGTTATCTGGAATTGTTCATGACTGAATTGAGCAGAATTCGGTGGGACTGTCTCATCAAGAGCTTACTGAGCATACTGCAGCAAGGAGAAAACACTCTGCAGAGTTATGGTTGGGTGGTGAGATGCCCCAGCAAAACCAAAATGCTTTGGAAATCTGGACTTTGGCTGCTAAATTTGTTATTAAGGCTGAGGTCCTGCATAAATTATTTAATGTTATTAGTGCAGGGACAGCATGTTCCAAAATCCAACTACCAGTTTAAAAGGGGATTTTCTACATCCGATTTTTGCATTAAAAAAGATAATTTATGATTCCAAATACACAAAAAACTCTACAAAGCACACACAGAGGATTTAACAGTAGAGATCACTTTAGCAAGCGAATTAGAACAAACTGAGTTCATGTTACACAACGCTGACCAGCTAGAACTAAACAAAGCACACTTCTGTATAACTCCATTAGCAGGAGTGGTTTTTGAATGACAGTATCTCCTGATGTAATCTGGGATTTAATTTCAAGGTACCACTCTATCAAACATGACCTCATTTGCTGCTTGAATTCAATGCACACACACCCCTTCACCAGAGACAGAGGCACAGCATGCTCAGGCTGACTGGCTTATCCAGAGGTTTGGGGCAAATCCTAATGCAGCACAACTCGCTTGCGGCTGCCGCCGCTACTCTCTGCCAGTCAGATGTTATATCATACTGAAGCTGTTCTCACACATCAGGCCAACCTAAAAAGCAAGAATTTAAACATTCTCTATATTGGACTAAAAATGTGAAAGATTCCTTTCCTTCTTTGTTTCCAAGATTGTAACAGCTCTTTGCAAATGAGTGGAAGTAATGCATGTGCAACCGATATGGTAATGGTAAAATAATGACCCATGTAACTGACAGTCCTTACCGCTGGTGATGATTCACCAGAAGCAAAGCATCCCATCTGAATTTGCTGGCACAGCAATTACTTTTTTTAACTAGGCATATTTGATGGAAACCAGTGAATACAGTACCACTTCTTATTGCAACTACAGAAATTGAATGTAACAGCTAAATCTCTGCACTTATGCCATTATGAAATGGCAGTGCTCTTTTGCTGGTTACACATTAGAAAAACTGTTTTTTCTGTTACCATAATGATAGCGAGTGCCTGAGTAACTGCACTACTTACTGTGATAATAATTTCCTTTTTTTTGTTGTTTTTTTTATTTTTTTTTTTTTTGTTTGTTTGTTTGTTTGTTTCAAGGGACTTTGGAATTGGCCTTTTCCTTCCACAGTCTCTATGTTTCCTTTTCTGGTAATTGGAATTTCTGTTTACATCTCATATTCTAGGTCAAATACAGTGTGGTATTTGCTGTCCTCTAAATTCTCTCCTCAGTAAAATCTTGTGAAAATACCAAGAATAAAACTGAGAAGAGTCTACGAAGTCAGTCTTTAATACAATAATAAACAAATGATTTCTAGTGAGAAAATGTTTTACAGACATTCTCATTTTAATAAGCCTCACAGAATACACTGATTATCCTGTGTAATTAGGGTAGCATCTTTTCTTTCCAATTTAAAAACTATGAACTTTATGTTGTTGCATTCAATATATTTTGGCCTTAATTCTGCAGTGATTTGTAAGATCACAAATTGCACTAATGGAATATGAATACTGTTACGCAGCAGTCATATCATCATGAGAGATAAGGAGAAGATATTTATTAAACAGATTATGGGTAGTGGCAAATAAAAAGAAATCTCGTATTCTTCTTGTATTCTTACTCCTTACCACTATTGTTCAACTCCTGTAGCTTTGTCAACATTGAAATTATACCAGTTGGTTTGCTACAGGTGTTATTAGAATTTTAAAAAATAAACCAGCTTTCTATAAACTTGCAAAACGAAGCAGTTTATTAAATAGCTACACTTGTATGTTGTTCATAGATTATTCAATACAAGGTATTCCTTTACACTTCAGGATATTTACTCATAACCCTTTATATACATATAGGAAGTCAGAGTACTTGAAGTCTGGAAATCACATTCATAACTGCTCACAAAAAAAAAAAAAAAAAAGACTTAAACATTTTCTTTTGCAATTAAAACAGTCAATAGTTCAGACTATGCATTCATCCAGAGTCCATTACCTACACACCTATGCTGTCTGGATTCACAACAAAGCTACCATCTCCTCCTCCCTTTCCTGGTATTTCTAATGCAGAGGCTTCTCCCATTATACAGCTTCTCCATTCTCACCTTGTTTCTGGATAATGTTGTACCATATGTATGGGCTCGCTATACAGTGGAAGTATTTTATTACTGAATTTTATTCTGGTTTAATGTATAGGTTATGTTCACTGTTGAAGATATTGCATTCACATGTTTTCAGATAAGCTGAGGTTAATGTGGTGACTAATTTTAGAAGAACAATATGTTCAAGGTGCAAAGCTATGGTCAACTATTTTACTGCAGTTCCTGTCTGCTTTATTATACGCTATTGCATGACTTTTGTTCTTTCGTTTCTTCAAAATAAGTTATCCTGCAGATTGTCTACAAGAAAGAGCATATCCAATAATGAGGGAACGCTCTGTTACTGTGTCTGCTGAGTGCACACAATTTCTGTCACTTACATGCTTTTTCTGAAAAGCAATCCGTTTAGATTCTCCTGAGCATACTACTTCCAGACTCAATGGCTCTCAGGAAGGCTCACTTGTGTTTTGCCCACACTGTGATGATCCAAAGCAGTGCAGCTCCTTCATCTGCTTTGCTGTTCCTCTGAGCATATCATTTACAAGCTCACCCACCAGGCTATTTTCAAGTGGCAGTAAGCGTGTTACTACATAATTCTTACAACACAGTCTCCACCTATAATTAAACTCCTCTCTCTGCTTGCCTTGCCCAAAGAAATATTTTGTAATATGCAGGTGTTAAATTTTAGGGAGCAAGGTGTGCAAATCCCCATTTGCAAAAGTACTTTTTTCTCAAACGCTGTTGTTGAAATGGCTTTCCTAACTACTGAATATGAATTTTATTTAATACACAAAAAATAGGCTGAATGGAAAATATGCATTTTTTCCAAGGCAGAACTTCATCACGAATTTTGCTTTAATCTTTCCCTGCTTGCCTCTCCTGAGGATGACTTGGTGAATTTCACCCCTAAACATCTACAGCTTGTTTATTTAAGTAATCCATAACAAAGTAGATGAAGAAGATGCTTCTTCCAAACAGTATGCATCTTTTGCTGCTTCGTTCATTGTGACAAGTGTCTTAAACATTTATGTCTATTCTAACAATGAGAAATTACTTTTTTTTTTCCCCAGCTTTTGTTACATGTTCTCCAGGACAACCCAGCTATACACATTCCACCAGCCTTAATCTACATTAAAGCTGCTTTTGGTAGTATGTTTTTCGTCTACATCTGCACATTCCAAAGTACGTTTCATTGGGTGTTAGGTATTTTCAACAGCTCACTGGGGCATTTGAATTCAAGATGGAATCATTAAGTAATCATCTGACAATTCTTCTGGCCGGAAAAAACGATGACTTAAATTACCTATGAGTACCTCTGAAATAATCATTCTGGCACTTTGCCTAGAAACTTCAGAAACTAAATATCTTCATATGGATCCCATTCATGAGTAATCCCTTCCCTACTCCCCATGCATCCTGCAAGCACTGAATCCAATATTTTAAGACAGAGCTCTGGGGAGAGGTTGATGGAAAGAGCACAAGACAATAAATTTAGAATCATGGATCTGTTCTAGACAAAGACAATAAAGTCATTGACTTAAATCAACATAGCAACAGAGTACAAAAGCTTTGATAGCTCAGCAGCTAAACAGAAATCTGTGACCAGCACATAAATAGCCAAGTAACAAACACTACATCTCCAGACCCTGAGGAGCTGTGAATTGTTACCTAAGACATTTTGAAGTTTTGTCCTCATTTTCTACAGCATAAGAAAAAAAACCCCACAGTAATGACACACAACATTAGTTCTTTCAACTCTAATTTTGTATTACATGTAAAATTATTCCTTCATTAAGGAGCAAAGTAGAGTCACAAGAGGCCCTCGTGGTCCTTTACAGCAATGTTGCTATCTATTATGACTGGTCATCTTATTTACTAATTACTCCTCTATTCAAATTAGGGCAATATAATAATACATTCCTTATTCCTTCTATTTAAAAATTCCCTTTGTCCTCAAAGAACAGGTTAGATTTAGGTTTTAATTGGCTTTTGTGCCCTCATGAGATTTGAAAAGGGGGCCACAAATCAGCCCAGATATGTTCCTACTCTTGTAAAAAGGGTCAGCTGATTCGACAATCAGTTTGCTTTTCGTAGTGCACAAGAAACCAGTCTTTCTCAAATTACTCATATAACTTCTTCCCACACAAAGGTATATTTAAAAGCAACACAAATGCTTAATAAAGAACAAAGTACTAAAGATAAAGTTAACAGTTCAGGCCTATTTTGCCATATAACACAGCTGGCACATACCTTCTAGTAAAACCTATCACTTTTCATCCAAAAAATAAAACTAAAGTATTTTTTTCTTTTGTTAGGACTAAATATCCTCAAAAATCAGGCCACTTTGGTGAGCAGACCAATTTTACAGATAGCTGAGAACTATGTGGGTGANGGGGTGTACTACAACCCTACACTGACCTTGGTGCAGATTTTCTGGCTCTGTTCTCCCCTGCACTGCAAAAACCCAGACCTGAAGCTGAAATCTTCCAGTAGCTGCCTCTGTATGGCTCTGTATGCAGGGAGTGCAGCAAAGTTCGGTTACACAGAAGTCATTATTTCATTTCTTCCTCATTTTTTAGGTCACACATTCAATTTCAGCCTTATAAAAGGTCTTTTCTTCCTCTTTCCATTTTCCTAGAATTTTATTTTCTTTGTCTAGTCCTTTTAACGTGGAATCCTACTTCCAGCATACAAAAAGGGTATATAAAGTTTGCTACCTAACTTCAAACCACACCAGGTAAACAAAACTATTTAACAGGACAACACACACTGAATTCTTAAAACAAACAAACAAACAAACAAAGAATTATTTATACCAAGGACTTTGAATGCATTCAAAGTATTTGGAGTTCTAGTGTCTGCAATATTCTTTCAACAGAAATTCAGAAACAAACCAAATGCTAAACACCTTTCTAATACAGGAAGCTTAAATTTCCTGTTTGCAGTGGATGCACTATATATTTCCAAATTCTCTTTTGGCTTTTTTTTTTTAATAAAGAAAACATGGAAACTTTTTTTTTTTGCTTAAGGATGTCACAAATAGAAGCATGCATGGATTAAAATAGAGGCATTATTACTAATTTAGCAAAATCCTAACTTTCATGTATGTATATATACCTACACAGATCACAAGTCAAATACCATTTAATGACCTTTGGACAGATTAAACAAACAAACAAAAAAAGACAATTCTAGTATTAGCTACATTAGGACTCCAGAAGCAACAATAACAAAACATTCAAAAGCTTTCAAAGATTTCTTAAACTTTTTTCTTTTCCAAAAACATTAAGGTCTACAGTTTGCTCCTAATGATGCCTCTCCAGGATTACAAAGCCCAGATAGAAGAAACCATTATGATAAAAATGATCCCCACCAACTGTTTACCTGAAAGGGTCAATCAAATCTTCTAAGTGACATAACAGACAATTTGTTACCTAAGTTAAATCTAACTTTACATTTGTTTAACAGAAAAGTAAGTATCTACCTGATACAATAGTTCAGTCTCTGTGAATGGATAATTAGTACCCAGCAATAGTGACAAACTTATAATAATCAGAAGATAAAATATTTCCTGTGAGATGTGTCATTCTACTTTTTAAATAGATATTCCCACAAATTCTAGAGATGAGGAGCTTTCTCTAGCAGAAGATACAGTTCCAGTGACAGAGCTACTGGCTGCTGTCTTCTTTCTGTCCTAGGCAGCACAAATCTTATCTGTAAAAAGGCAACAAACTCTTCTAAAATGAAGTTTCCCAGCCAGTGCTTTAAGATATGGGTTACCTGGTTAAGTTCTGTTGCCTTTGATGGGAAGAAGATGCTCAACCACAAAGGCAAATTATCATCTAAGGATTATTCCCCCGAATTCAGGAGGGAAGACAGACCTACCTCCACAGCTGCAGCTAGGATATTTTTGAAAGTCCATTCAAAGTAGATTACATACATTGTAATACGTGCAGAGCAACTGGTACTGAACTTCTAGAGTCTTCAGTACTGCTCTTACCAGAGACACATGAAGGGATGGTACAGGAGCGTTGACTCAGGGTTTTTTTCTGAATTATCTGAATTTCGCTATTTTCTGGTATTTGAGAACGTCTATAATCTCACTACATGGTTGAAAAGCCATTAATAATTTAATTTACTGAAGCATAAGAGTCTAGTACTTTACTAGTATTTTTGCTAGCATTCCATGTTTCTGCAAAGCTGTGAGCAGCTGAACACAGGAGCTAAGTATACCTCTTGTTGGAATTGCTATACACCAATTTCTGGTGAGCCCACTTCTGGGGCTAAGAGCCTCTGTACTATAAAATGAACGCTATACAAATAGATATATGCATACAGGATACAAGCAACATAGTCCATACTAAATGATACTATTAAGTTTAACGCCAAACTAGAAGTTAGCATACGAGAATAAACCTATTTAGAATTTTCATTACAATTTTCTCTCATTCTAGCCTCAAAAGATATACCTTATTCTGCATTAGGTAGTACAGACACCATTAAGCAGACAAGGTTCTTGTGGATCTGCATGGTAGTAGAAGACAAACTTAAGTTGTGAAAAGTTGGTAAATCAATTTGTTAAAATAAATACTCAAGCTACTTTACCCATTTTCATAGCTTTCTGAAATATTCATTGCATTTTCATCGTGTAATTTTTTCGTTAGAGTCTCCACACTGTTAGGCATGCTGACAAACCCTTTAAAGCTGGTCACAACTGTGCGGGTCAGGCATAAATAAGCTACTTGGACAACTGAAGAAACCAACAGTAACTGGTTATTTGTTAAAAAAAAAAAAAAACAACACGTAATACAAGAGGAGGAGACTACAGCTACAAAAGCTATTTCTTTCCGATTTTAACATGCTTGAAATGTCGCAGTGCCTGTGAGCTGCTTACTGTTAAACTTTCCTTTTAACTCAGTTTTCTTTAATTATCCATGAGAAGAATTTTAATGAGTCTACAATGCTTTAAGATGCAAATCTTTTCTTTTGCCAAGATTTTCCACGAATTTGTTCACAGAAGTTGAAGCAATTCTAATTTTATTAACTCTAGTTTCAAAAAAAGAACATTCAATGAAGTTACTTTCTTAAAGACAACGCAGATTAATTTCATTAGGAAATGGTTTCAAGTCAATTATACCTAGTACTGCAACAGCCAACACCTCCTCCAGCATCACAACTACACCAGCACTTCAGCAACTTCAGTGTAGAAGTTTCTACACACGACTAAATAAATTACTTCCCAGGATGTAAGACAGTCTAGTTTAGCTACTTAGGCTACTTCTACACCAGTCAACAAAAAAGATCCAGGGAATGGCTCAAGCCATCCACTGTGAGCACCTTCCTTGGGATGGTTTTGGTCTGTGCGAACTGAAATGGCATTTCCCTGAGCCAGGGGATAACGCAGGCCAGCGGCTGTTACTGGGAGACAACATTAGTGACTACCCTGTCTGAAAGAAAAAGAAGGACGCAAGCTGTGCCATGCCAGATAACATGATCTAGAATGTTTTATTTATTGGTATTATTTATTGGTAGAAAGACAGCCATAGTGATTAGGAAGATGTAAGGCTAGTAAACATCTAACTTTCTAGAAAGATGTGAATTTTATTCCAGAATATCTTGCACCATATCCAAGTGCCTAATTGTAGATAATGCAATTTGAAATGAAAGGAAGAGAAAGAAAATTTTGCAATGGGATTCTAAGGGGTCTATTCTTACACCAGAAACTCGCTTTGATAATATCTGAACACAGAACAGGGGATATTTCAATGGTAAAAATGTGTCATCTTATGCAGCTAAAATTAATTTTTGCCAGCATTTATTTAGTCTCTTCATTTCAGGATAATTCTCCAAATTCCCACTTTGTTCCCACAATTCTTTTCAGAAAGCCACTAGGTATCTTCCATGGGCTTGCAACTACCTTTCCAGAAATGCCATAAAGAAAAAACAGGATTAAACGCTGTTGCAAGAAATCTGGTTGTTTTTTTTTTTTTCTTCTGGTCATCTAAAATGTTTTACATGCTATGTTATATGAAGGAATCCAATTAGACAACCACTAATTATCTTGCTTGGGTTGCATCTTGGGTGTTGAGTGGCTAGGTAACAGGCTGGTCTCATGGAAGGAAAACGGCTGTTAATTATCTAAAACTTGTATTGTCAGTGGATAAACAGAAATACACATCTCTTCTATACATACTCTGTTTAGAACGTTTTTTTTGTTTTTTTTTTTCATATAACCTTCCTTAAACTAACTGATGGCTAGCAAATCATTTTGACGCAATCCAGGATTCTCTGCTGCTAAATCACTCCCCCAATAACAAAAGCGGCTGCAGGTCAGCCAGGTTGTGAAGCAAGGGGAATTTATCAGGGGGGACTGGTGCAGAAGAGTTACTTTTGGACTGTGTATTGTTGGACTGTCGTAGAAAACTCACATGACTGTGCTAAACTAAGTTTCCTGCAATTGTCCACTACAAACAGGCCTGTCATTTTAACAACAGACTTATGAATACCATGCTCTAAGAAATAGTTCTACACAGAATTTGCCTGTGTATTTCTGGTACAACATTTCTAGGTACTCATCAAGTTTCAAGTAATATATCCTAATAAATGAGGCTTAGCTGCAGAGTTCAGTAAGGAATGATCTTCACCCTCAAATGATTTTTACATGCTGCAATTTACATGATGCTATTTTTCTTTTATGCCTATATCTACCTGCATGCAACTTGCACAAGACTGCACTAGACTCAGACTGAATTTTGCCAGTGGGATGGGCTGCTTTTACCAGCTACAGGTTAAGATTTCTGGGCGCTGACAGGCTTACAGAGCTGTGAAGGAAATTAAGAGGCAAACAAAGCTCACATACTGTTCACATCCTTTGCTCTACAATTATAATCGATATATTTCAGGAACTAGTGACTGAAACTTAGAGTTGAAGCCACTGTCACTACAAACCTGCACTGTCACAAGATCCCAAACAGAAACATTACAAAGACCAAAACAAAGCAATGTTGTTACTAAGGTCACTAACCAACAGAACTGCAATGCACAGATCAGCCTCAGCATGGGTGGAGTGCATGGCACCCCTTCATGTTTGGGACAGGGTGTTTCAGGTTTAATTCACAATGCCACTATGGCAACATGAAACTGCCCGTAGTTGTGTACTGCCTCCTTTCTTTACTTGTAAGACAAGACTGCTTGTTTTGCCATAAAACTTGTATTTATTTAAAATTAATGGAGGAGTATACTAATTCTGGATGTTCCTTGCTGTTCATCCCAGTTAGTTTAAGCAGGCTGTTGATTCATGTAACAAAACTACTCTGTGTGATTGGCACTTTTTTTTAAAAAAACATGTAACTGGTAACAAATATCTTAGTGTAAAACAATGCTTTTTGGTACAAGCATGATGTTAAACAGATACTCCTATTGTTATTCTGGACTTCTAGCACTGAGTCTAAAAGCAATAAAAATCCACCCCACAACAACCACCAGCAAAACATCTAATACCTTTACAGTTTATATTTCAAAGGCTTTGCTACGTTTATTTACAAAAATGGCACTAGTTCTACTCTTTTTTTCATTATTTCAAATCAGTCCTCTTAAAGCCCGGCAGTTTTACAGCTTGCTACTAAATGCAGCCCTCTGTCTGCTATGCTCCCAAATAGCTGTTAACTGCATTTACTGTGATTATATATAGCTTCCACACAAGATACATTCATGCATTTACTTTTTTTTTTTTCCAGTGTCTCATAGAATTAAAGATGAATTCTGGCCTCTAAAACATTTTTGCTAAAATAAAACCAGAGTCAGCTACACAGTTACTCTTAAACAAGACTATGTTTCAGGGTTTAAGCAAAACTCTGAATCCAAACACGTCTTCAAACATTACTGTGGCTATGCCTCCATTAAGTCTTAGTAAACAGTGAGTTTCAAAGCATACCTTAAAGATCAGCAAATTTACACTAGCTTGGGCCAAGGTGAAGATTTCCATAATGAAAAGCCCCAGGCAAGAAACATCTTTTTAAACTCTCACACACACTTTTTATACTAATTCATTTCTAAGGTAGGAGTTCAGATGAGAAAAAGGACAACTTTTACACCTAGCTGTGTCTCCCCATACTTTCAGAACTAAAGAGAATTTATCCATACTCAAATCAGCATTTCTAGGCAAAACCAACAAGACAACCTCACGTACATTTTTCAGGTGAAGCAGAGTTTATCCCACAAAACACTTTGCTATCCGTAAGCATAACCAGCTGCATGTATTAATATTTCATGAAATTTCCAGTACCAATCTCTATAAAAATATTTTCTTTCAGTAACCATGCCACAGCAACAGGAATTTCATTTTGTTTTTCTGAGCAATGCATTCTTCTTTCTAGGGATTTTTTCCACAATAATATAGAAAAAACAGATCAGTGCAAAGCTTCTGGAGTCTGAGTACCAATAACAAAAGCATCATAAATTTGCATGTAACTACCAGTTTGTACTAATTAAGGAAGAGAATCTTAAGGAAAAAAAAAAGTAGGCACGAATGCACCCCTGGAGAAAGAGGCAGGTGTTTCCAAGCAACTGGAGAGAGGCAGAACATCCTGTCAGGTGAAAACAATAGTTGGTCTGAGGGCCAGCACATCCAGAAACAACTGTTTTAAGCTCAAAGTAGCTTGCATTTCCACATTTACCTATAGGTGTCCATTTATCCAGTCATATTTACAGTCAAATTTTCTACAGGCCCAAACCACTTAGAGATGCCCAGCCTTTAACTAATCAAAACCATACTATGAAAACTATACTATGTTGCACATTTTGATTACAACCTGCCTCAGAAAAAGCCTCTAAAGATGCTAGTCACTCACTATACGCTGCCCTAAAATAGCTCAAAACAAATGCCATCATTTAAACTTTCTTGCAGATACAGGTTTTTTTATCTTCCATAATGGGCAAAGAGATTTTCCTAAGAGTTTGCTTCTGTACAAAACATCCTTTTCAGATATTAATTATGGGGAAAAAGTTCCAGTACTATTAAAGGTCCATTACATAAAACTTATACTTCAAATAGCCTTTTTAAAGTGTATTTTAAATTACTAAAAATCATAGGTTAAAAATACTATTTAAAGGGTATTTTCCTAACAGCTTTGTAGAATTCGTGATACCCGTTCAGGTTTAGATGCTGAAAGAATGCAGGTCAACACCAAGAAAAGTCTGTTGTGATTCTGATTTCACCTGAAGCTCTTTATGCAAATTTAGTGTGATTGAAAACAGACACAAGCTTGAAGCCATCAGATTCCTGATTTATTTTTTTCAGGTGTTTGTAATGAAAGTGATTTTTGTAAAGAAGTTCCAAGAACAAAGGGTACTGCAAGAAACTGCAGCTACAATTCAGCAGATTGTCCTCTTACCTGTGTCTCTGGGATGCTGCTTCCAACAACAGCTTCACAGTTTAGTAGGCATAATTAATGAGAAATGGTAATATGGCCGGATAAAAGATGGAAATCTAAACAAGGAGATTCTATGAATATTTCATATAGCAGAGACTAAAAGACAAATACATCATTCTATAAGATAGCACATATATATATAGGATAAGATGCTATATGCTCCCAAGACCAGGTGGGAGGCAGTGTTTTGACTCGTTTTGTGCCAACAGTGGGAATACCTACTTCAGAACCGAAGGCAGAGTCCTCTGGGTGGTTAAATGAAACAGGCAGTAGGAGCTAATTACTCCCCACTCCCAGTCCAGTCCCTACCTTCTTGCAGAGAACAGAAATTCTCTGCTTATTTTCCTGGTTACACCTACAAGCAAATTTGATACGGTGCAAATATAGAGTGACAAGGTGATCTGTAATATTACATGCAGCTGGAGGGAAAGGAAAGGTAAGAACAGTAAGAGAGCTCGGCTGTTCATCTGAGAAATGGGTAAGAACTGCTGGTTAGGAACAACTATGTACTTAAGGAGGCATGGTGTAGAGCAAAAGAAACAGAATTGAGCATATATGCACTTGATCACCAGGTTGTTTAAGTAAAGAAACCACCACTGTAATTGCTGAGAAATGAGAAAATACTTTTCTAACCCAAACCACCAGCCCTTACTACTTTTCCCACTAATTCTTTGAATGAACAAGGACTTCGGTTATAACAACTGGAACCAAAGATGGAGAAAAAAATTAATGAATATTAAAGATAACGTAAATATAACCTGGTATCTCCCTCTAATAAAATGAAAAGAAAGTGGAAAGCAGGATGCTCACTCCTCTTAAGCAAAGATCCATACCAGCAAAGTTTTTAAACGTTACTACTAGTAACAAGTGTTACTAGTAAGAAACTACCCATGAGTCTGAGTTCATATTTTATTTACCAATCTCTACATATACACCCACATGAGGGTTTCTACTCACAGAAATTATATACTGTCTCTTTACAACATACAACTGCTCTTTGAAATTCAATTCTCAGTGAAATTCATTATGTGCTTTGAAAGCTTCTCACCTGCTGTAGCATTCAGCTACTGCAAAGCTATTAACAGATTTATCATTTCTTCTTAAACAGGAATATTATCTTCAGGACTGTAGGATTACAGCTAATTTATCTTTAAGTTGAAGACCATTACTAGAATAAACTGGGGTTTTTCCCCTTAAAAAGGGGATATATAGTTCTCAGCCTACAAGTTTACAGAGCAACTTACTAGAGTTATCTTAGAAAGTAATTTCTGTATTTACTTGTCAATATAATTTCACAATTGCAAACACAGATTCACATGTTCAGCTGCTGATAATTATGCTTAGAGAAAATAATAGTTACCAACACTGATTTCTTTGTTGTGAACTGTTCCTTTCCTTGACATTTTGGGTTATTTTCCCATAGATTAGCTCCCCCTCCTTTAATAAGTCTACATGCTTAATGTAAGCAGGAGTACACAAAGAACAGATTGCATCAATTCAACCTGCTAATAATATTTACCTGAAATACAGTAGAAAGTTCATTGTAACGGCACTAGAGCTTTAA
>VZSZ01000921.1:1284401-1358389 GCA_013398815.1 Ibidorhyncha struthersii | reverse complement strand
CGGTGACGCCACGCGCGGGAATTCTAGACCGTTCCAGGGCCGTGACGTAGGGCGGCGTCATTCCAGAAGATTCGGCCGGTGCCCGTATAAAGCCCGCGGAAGAGGCGGGGCGACGGCCATCAGCGAGCGGGTGGTAGCGGCGGGGCGGCTGCGGCGGTGAGCGCGGCCCGGTGGGCCTCTGTCGTGGTGCCGGGGCGGGCGGTAACGGTAGCGCGGGGGGTAGGGCGGTGTAAGGTGGCGTAACGCGGTGCGTCCCCCCCACAGGGCACCATGGTGAAGGAGACGGAGTACTACGACATCCTGCAGGTGAAGCCCAATGCTTCTTCCGAGGAGATCAAGCGCGCCTACCGCAAGCTGGCGCTGAAGTACCACCCCGACAAGAATCCCAGCGAGGGCGAGCGGGTACGCGGGGGCCGGGGCCGGGCCGGGCCTGCGCCGGCCGGGCCTCAAAATGGGCGGCTCCGGGCGGGGACACGGCGGGTCGGGCGCGTACCGGTCGGTGGTGGCGTTACAAAGGCGGGAAGCGCGCCCTTCGCTTCGTTTTAAGTCTGTGCTTTGCCTGAAGGACGGGCGTAGCGCCCTTCCCGCAGTGTAGTGCCATTAAATGAAGGCTGCCGTTTAAAAGGCATCGGGAGGTGGCAGCAGGCCCCACGGCCCAGCTGGGGCAGGAGGGGGCGTCTCTTCTTGGGCGCCCTTCCCGCCCGTCTCCACGTAGTTGCCAGCGAGAGCTCGTTCTTGTAGGGACGGTGGTTAAAACAGGCAAAGCTCAAAGGATTTTTAGTGTCCTGGCGGCCAGCGGGCTGTGCCAGATGTTGCAGAGGCCAGCGGTGGCTCCAGCTGCTGGGGTTGCGCTGGATCCGTTTGTGCTCCTGAACAGGAGGAGTTTTCTTCAGAGAAATTGCTAATGCAGATGTGCAAGGTAACTATCCAGAGGAAGTCACCGGGCTGCGCACGGGTGGACTGTTCACAACAGAAGCATTTTACCTGCTATGCTAACAGAGACCTGCTCAGCTCCCCGTGTTGCCTAGGACGATAAATGAGCACCACAATTGGAGAAATACTGAAAACTCGCATGACAGGATTACTTATCTAAAAGCTGGTCAGATAATACCTTAACATAGGAATAGAGGCTCCATATTTATTTATCTAGTAGGCTAATTTGCAAAACTGAAGCTAGTTAAACGGTAACATAGTCAAAGGTAACCTTTTCTGCCTTTATTTTTGGCCTGCCTTTTTTTACTTACACCACTTTGCCTGGTCATAAGTAAATCATGTTTCATATGGAAGTAGTAATTTCAGTCATAGCAAATCGTGTTTAAAAATTGACTTAGTCATCCTCGTAACAGGAAATCCTTGATAGCTATTTAAAAACACTTAGTTTTTTTGTAAAGTGGATTTTTTTTATTTGTACCTAAGTCCTTCTCTTTGCGATGAGTAAGCAACACCAGTGTCTGGTCACTTAAATCTCTTTATTTCTAGCTGAATGTAGCAGTTTAGCAGGCATGAAGGATCCCTGCGTAGCTCTAGAATGACTAGCACTGCTGTGGCCTTTGAGTGTCTCAGGACCTCAAGACTTTGGGGCTAGTATCATATCCCTTTCTAAATGGATTTGTTAGAGGTGTATAATGGTTGCAACTACCACAATCATCAAAGTATAGTTTGTATGTGGTTGTAAGTTGGCTGTGACTCTGAATTAAGCCCGCTTGTAACATGGGAGGTGGGGGGAGAGGGAGAAAAGGGGTGGTTTTCCTGGACAAAAGTGTACTATTTTAGTCTATTACGCATTTGTTTAGGTAGTTTCCTTTTGGAAAAAAGACAAATGCTACGAGAGAGAGCTATAGTGGCTCAATCCGAAGATGCAGTTGCATATGAGAGGGTTACTTTTCCTCTTGGTCATAGTTGTTCAGAGCTTCTTCTTTCTTTTTAGTTTAAACTCATATCCCAGGCATATGAAGTTCTGTCGGACCCAAAGAAAAGGGACCTCTATGACCAGGGTGGGGAGCAGGCTATTAAAGAAGGAGGCCTGAGTGGCGGCAGCTTCTCTTCACCCATGGACATCTTTGACATGTTCTTTGGTGGTGGAGGCCGAATGAATAGAGAGAGAAGAGGTACACAGTTCTAAACAAGTTCTAGAAACTCTAACCATGCACTTAAGCATAAAACACTGTGCTATGGTACTGCTGTTCTGCTAAGTGCACATAGTGTGGATATTACTCATTGCAACAATAGATCAAGTAAACTATGATTTTTTGGGTTACTCTGGCATTAAGATTCTAATGAAGTAGATAACGTGATGTAGCCATAGCAATCTTTCTGATGAGTTCTGTTTATTTTTTGTTAAAGTGGGTGTGGGTAACCTGTAGGGGAGGGGGAAAACATTGGTAGTTCAGAGCAGTTGAATTAGACCTGGTTTAAGTTACCCTTTTCCAGATCTGTGCCTCACTTGCTCATTGCTTGGGCAACTTGCTTCAAAGGACACCATCAACTTAAACTTCAGTAATGTTAAATATTGTGAAGATATTTGGGCGAAATTATGTGAAACTGAGTACAGAGTGCTGCCAAAAGCACAGTATGATTTTTGTCTTTTTCCGTGCCTAATGTCTGTTGAAGGAGCAAGTACTAACTTGCTGTAAGATCTTTGAAATTATGCTATGAAGTGGCATGGAAATTTATAGGTAGGCATAACAGCAACTTCTAAATTGACTAGATCTGAAGCTGGTAGTGTCCTTGCATCTTGCTGTTTCAGTGAAGCTTATAAAGTTAGGGGTAGGAACAGGGATAGGGTGGCTTTAATGATGCTTTACTTAATTATAGCTAAACTGTATGTTCTGACGTAAGTGGGTGCAGCTCAGTGGAAGCTGATGGAACTGCATATGCTTTTAAGGGGGGTGAGCCGTGTTCAAAGTTTGGAATGAACTTTACATTTCCTCAGTGAGACTGTGCATGTATGAACAAGTGTAGAAGCCTTTAAATAAACATTTGTCCTTGTAACAGCTGAACCAGAATTAATTTTTCTCCTTTTTTTTTTTTTTTAAGGCAAAAATGTTGTGCACCAGTTAGGTGTATCTCTTGAAGACTTATATAATGGTATTACAAGGAAACTGGCACTGCAAAAAAATGTTATTTGTGGAAAGTGTGAAGGTAAAAAAAAGTAGTGGTTTCAAACCCTTCTTACTCCAGGCGTGGTTTTTCTTTTTTTTTAAAGCACATTGGGAGGGGGGCTGGGAATAACATGGAGGGGGACGGGGGGGGACTTTTAATTTTATTACTTATGCTTATCCAAGAACAAGGCTTTCTTAAAATGAGTGGTATAAAGTTATTGTTCTAATGGCAGACTTAAACTCACTGTGAAATATAGTTAAGGGTACCTAAATTAAAAGTATCTTAACCTGGAACTTAAATGGCTGTTTTGTTAAACTTTTCATTGCTGTGGGTAGAAGTCTAGGTTGTATTACGCAACACATTTTGCAGCTATTAAGTAACCATAATGACTGGTCTTCTTTGAGGTAAATCTTAATGAGGTGTTGTATCTTAGAACTCCATTAAATATTTAGCAAGCAGATTCTTCCCAAGTATTAATGGAATGTTTAGGTTTTGAAGTCAGTATGCTGATAGTTCCTTGAAAACCAAGATGTATTGGGAGGTGGGGCAGGGGCTAATAAAATAAGCTGTGCATAGAAAACTTGACTTTCTTTTGGTTATAGAAACTTCTAACTTGTGGGGCATGTTTTGTGATAGAAACTAAATTCCAATTACATTGGAAATACATTACTGAACTAATCTAAGTTGCCCTAAAGATGCTCTTGAAGTCAGTGAGTTCCAGCCAGACTACTGTAGAGTAACTGTTACCTTTTTTGAGACTGAGATCAGATTTAACTTCTTTTGTCAAAGGTTATGGCGGAAAGAGAGGGGCAGTAGAAAAGTGCCCTGTGTGTAAAGGAAGAGGAATGCAAGTTATAGTTCAGCAGATTGGACCTGGCATGGTACAACAAATCCAAACTGTGTGTCCAGAATGCAAGGGCCAAGGTGAAAGAATAAATCCGAAGGACAGGTGTGACAACTGCAATGGCTGTAAGGTTGTAAGAGAGAAAAAGATCATAGAAGTTCATGTTGATAAAGGTAAGAACTGTATATTTGTTCTGTGTCCCTAATCATAGTCTGTAATTCTGCAGAGAATAAATGGCTTTCTTTTCTCCAGGTATGAAAGATGGTCAGAAGATAGTATTTCATGGAGAAGGTGACCAGGAGCCTGATCTGGAGCCTGGTGATGTTATAATTGTGCTTGATCAAAAGGATCACAGTGTCTTTCAGAGGCGAGGGCATGACTTAATCACAAAAATGAGAATTCAACTCTCAGAGGCATTATGTGGTTTCAGAAAGACCATTGAAACTCTGGATAACAGAGTTCTTGTCATATCATCTAGGCCAGGTAGGTCTTCCGAGTTGTGATGCTACATAAGCTGCTTGCCTGTTTCATTGTGCCTGGACTGGGGGTCTTTTGGGGATTTGGTTTGGGGTTTTTTTTTGTTTGTTTGTTTGGTTGGGTTTTTTTTGACCAGTTGATGCAACAGATTCAAACTACAAATACAAACTACTTAGAATCATTTTAGTTGGTTCTTTGTCATTCTTACCACTCCTTCTAAAACATCACATGCAGAATTATAGCTAAAGCTGTCAAATGCTTCTTAATAAACTTCAGCCTCAGTTGGTGGACAGTCAGGAAAATATTCCACTTAAACTCTACTAGATTTATCTGTTAATTCAGCCTGAAGGCTGTGCAAGAGAAGCTGATCCCTTATGGTAGAGGAAATAGCGTAAGTGGCCTTCTGCATAGCTTAGTTTTTAGCACTTTGCAGTCTGCAGCCTTTTCTGCGAGTTGCTTAGTAGTCTCCCTTAGGTGCCGCGGGAAGACTGTGTGGGTGTAACCCCGCCTTTCGTGGTAATGAAATGTCTTGTCACGTCAGCTTACTTACAGCTCTTCCCTCCGTGTAGGTGAAGTGATAAAACATGGTGACCTAAAGTGTATCTACAACGAAGGGATGCCTATCTACAAATCTCCAATGGACAAAGGCAGCTTAATTATACAATTTTTGGTAAGTTGACTGCTTTTCTGTAGTAAAGGCATCCATGTTGGTATCAGGAGTAACTATCCATTAAAATAAAAATACAAAATTGTAGGTCCAGTTCCCAGAGCACTACTGGCTGCCAAGGGAGAAACTGTGTCTGCTGGAGGCTCTGCTTCCTCCACGAGAAGATGTTATGATTACAGATGAGATGGATCAAGTAGACCTTGAAGATTTTGATCCGAGTGAGCAAACCTACCGTAACAGTGGGGGAGAAGCATATGAAGAAGATGAGGAAGGTCCAAGAACAGGAGTACAATGTCAGACATCTTAAAGCAAGGTGGAATGGATGCCATCTAAAATGTAAATTTTCACAATGAAAACTGCATGGCTGTAATAGCCACTGCTTGTGGTTTTTGTGTTCAGCAAATTGAGTTGCTGCGCTGTCAGTATCACCTTTTTGTAACTAATTTATATTGTGTTCTCGTAGTCTTTATATATAAAGCAGATGTCACACAGCTGAGAACCAACTGAGTTGGTATACGTTTTCCTTTGCTGTGAAGGTTCTCAATTTAATTCACCTATGCTATTTATATAAGACTTTGGCAATATTGATAGAGGCTAAGTGGAGTGTCTTATGTAAATACTTTCATACCGGAAAATTAATTTCATAGAATAAAACATAGCAGAAATAACTTCTAATAAATAGAACTCTTCACACTTTATTATGCTTCTCTTGTACTTTCTAAGCCACTCTAGAACTCCCCTTCCTTTATTTTAAGGAAGTTCCTCTAAGCTCAGACTCCTCTCTCTCTCTCTAGATTGTTCTCAGTGTTCAACTTTGTGTTAGCTGCAACACCAGTACCTGTCTCATTTTTGTATTCCAAAAGTATTTTCTGCATGCCCCTAGTTCTTGTGTAATAACACTCTTCCCTGTATTCTTTTGTTGTATTAGAGTAGCATTCCCTCAGCTCCTTAGTTCTATGTAACTTAGGGTTATAAGGTATCCTATGGTGTATAAAGTGTAGCCCACGTACTTCTGACTTAAGTACAAGCCAATAGAATACATAGAATTTTGATCTTTCAGAAGCTCAAGCTGTATCTTTCAGCCTTCCTTAGAAAGGGTTTTTACTTCATTCTAGGTGTTGTGTACTTGAGCCTTAACCAAGATGAATAAACCAAAAGCACCTGTGTTGGGTATACTGCTGCTGTTTTATACCATGACACAATACCATAATAGAACAATGACATTAAAGCTTTTCTCGTTTTACCTGTTTTCTAGCAGAGTTTGTATTAAGTCACAGTTGGGAACAACTAGGACCCTTTAGTGAAATTAAACCATGATGAATGATCTACGTGTCACCATACAATTGCTGCAACAGGTGTTCAACTTACGTGACCCTATTGCACTCAGTGGGACAACATGAAGACAAGCACAGGCTCTCATTTCCCATGCATACAACGCATTGCCTCAGTCACTCTTCCTTTTCCTAAAATAAGTTGCTGTTAGACTCAGTCAACGCTTCCCAGCTCCGTTCTATTTATGTATAAAGGCAGGGGAGATTAACTGCACAGTTACTTCACCCGTGACTATGTATTTCCAAAAATATTCTTCCAAGGATTAGGCACAAGTTACTTGCATCTGTAGCTTTTATTTTTAAAAAAAGTAAAGCTTTCTCTCATGCTAAACAAAATCAAAATTACATATAAAGATACCTGATTTTGCAGATCAGCATTACTAAAATGTTTTTATTGTATTAAAAAATAATACATAGGACAGTAGTATTCCTAAAAACTGCCACAAGAGTTAACCAAAGGGTCCAAGTCATCATGTTTAAACTGGACAGTCATAAATATGAATTTCTTGGTCATCTCCAACAGATACAATTTTGGACCCACTTCCATTGTATTTCACTCCCCAAACCTGCAATTAGAACATATACAAGGTTATCAACAGGAGACTATGAGAAAATGCCTTCACAGCAGTCACATTTATTGCCTACAACAAGCAGAGGAGGGAGGGTTATTTAAGATCACCTTATTCGAGCTGGTCCAATTATGGCTTCTGCTTTTAACAGCAGATGAGGTTGATGAACCAGAGAGACACTGCCATCTAGTAGTCTGCCAAGCTCTTACATTCCTCTTCTACTGACAACGGATTACACAATCTAAAGGTGCTTGAAAAAGGCTGAAGAGTACTTGGCCCAGTTTGCATAAATCAAACCTAACATTTTCACTCTTGGCTGTCCTGTCTTCTTTTCTGACAAGCGTATTTTACAGTGCTTTCAGGAAGGTAAGAGAGCAAGTATTTTTCATGCAGACTGACCCATCGTGACAAACTGAAGAGTGATCCAGTTTATCCTTGGACTAATTAAGACAGCCATTTACTTCCCAGTGCAAACCTTAAAAAAAGTTCAGCTCAGTCCTCTGACTTAAGCTTGGGGCATTTACACAAACTCTTAAAGTGATCTCCACCTCCGTCATCAGGATGACATCAGGAAGAGTGAAGGCTACCCAGCACATAAGTGTGGGATTGCAAAATGGCTATATTGACAACAGCACATTTTGGGATATCTCATACACCATTTTGCATTAATACATAAAACCCAGCCTTCTAAAGAGCTGATGCATCTGTCTTCCACAAACTTAGGAGATCGTAGACGACAGCTAAAACAACACTGGAAATCCAATTCTGCTTGGTATTTCAATACCAAAACCCCCACTGCTGTGGATAACTAAAAAGGTTACCAGCAAAAAAGTACTGTGTAAGAAAGAGCCCAAGTAAAATCTGAAAGAATTTCCTTGGTTAAGTCTTCCTCTATGATCCATTAAAAAATAGCATGGTTCTATTTAACATCTAACATTTGGAAAAAGAGTAACTTGGTAAGTACCTAACTTCCTCCTCCCTCAAGGGTAGCTATCACTCAAAAAAAAAAGGTTTCAAGGCTGCTTTCAATCATCTTTTTGGCTAATTCCATCCTTTTAAATAAGTATTTTCCCCACTTACACAGGCACACACTGTATAAGATACAGAAATAAGTAAGACCATAGACAAAGATACAAAATACAGTCTGGAAAGAATGCTTTTGGCCACTCAGGATTGCCCTTATTTGGACCTGAAAAAATTAATTACTTGGAAGAGATCAACCTATGTGCTTGGAACTTTAGTTCAATATTAAGTGCCAAATTCATTACAGCAAGTCCAATCCCGAACCTATAGCACCAACTTGAAGCACAAACGTGCACAACTACAGAAGAAAAGCTCTCCTGTGAATGCAATGACCTACGTAAAGCAATAATAGACATACCTGATCTTGGTGGTCAAAGAAAGTGTGAACGCAGGTTCTCGTCCCAGCATCCCAAACTTTTACGCTTTTATCAGATGAACTGAAAGAAAAAAAGTATGGTTCAATGTTTAAATTAATAGATGAACTACAGTTTAGTGCAAAGCTTAAAAGATCTCATATGGTAGATGTAAGAAACCCACTTTCACCCATCAAATAGAGAGATAAAGTAACAAAGGAGTGTAGTTACCTTTAAAATACATTTACTGTTTCAATATCTGCAACATGAAAATGAGGACTCCTGTTTTAGCCAGAAAATTCTTAAAAGTAAGTTTGTCAGATAAAGAAACTCCTGTTACATATACGGGGTTCCCAACTGCCTGAGCTGTTTTAAGAGTTAACACTAAATTTCAACTAGATTAGTGTACTACTACATTATGTTGTACCTTTTAATTCAACAGCAATTTCTCAGCTATTTAGAATCAAATTGCCCTTCTCTTACATGTTCTTCACTTGTAGGGAACTACACTGCAGTGGGATGACTTACACTATAAAATACTATTCACTGCAACTGGTCTCACATCACAGACTGGTTCTTGAGTCTTTAATTGTAATGTACGTTATTCCATTATAGATTCCATTGCAATTTGTACACATTCACTTTTTATGATCCATTTCCCTTTATATTTTTCCAGTAAGCATAAATAAGTTAAAAATCCTCAATACCTGGAAACAAAATGGGTATCATCAGGACAAAATGCTACATTTAATACCCAGGATCCATGACCACTTAATGTACCAGCCAAGTTTGCGTGTTGCCTGTGGAAAGAACAAATTTTAGAAAACACAGAATTTTAACATCTGGTTTGTGAATTCCAGGGAAGAAGCAACAGGAATACAGTCTAGCTAGTGCAGTCAGGAACGCAAGGTCGTGGAAGGTGACTTCTTGACATTTGTTCAGCCAGATGAACTGGTGTTATAACAGATTCTGCTTTTCCATTTCGAATGGTTAACATACAAAGAAGACACTAAGAAGAAACATTGGTGGAAAAACAGTTTCACCATGAAGAAGGCAAAGTAATGCAGGTTTAGGGGAGTGATCATCACTGAAGTCATGCTTTTTCCTCCCCAGGGTCTTCCAAGTTTTTGCATAATGCAACAAAAATAGGTCATAAATATAATTTCTTGGCAACAGAATAGATGTTTAAGATGGGTAAACACAAACACACAGGACAGATACCCAACAGGCAAGCAATTTGTTTTCATGTTAAGGCTGTCATCCACCTACGCATTTTTTAAAAATGAAGGGTGTAGTATTTCATTATTTAATATTATTTATTACATCAAGAAGTCGCCAAAAGCTGAAGGGAATTATAGACAGCAGAGGGTTTGATATATTTTTTCAGTATCAGCCTCTCTGAATAGTTATTTTCCTGTTAGCACGTCTTGCAAGATAACAACTTACACATCGTAAATTTTGATATAGCCGTCATCTGAAGCAGTTACAAGTAACTGAGAATCTGGAGAAAACGTCAGTGACCGAATAGGCATCGCATGACCTGAAATTCAAAGTTATATATGGCTTAGATTGTAGCTATTCCTCTTACTAATGACAGTGCTTAAGAAGCTACACCAGAACAGCATTCCCACATTCCCTGTTAAAAGAAAGCAACCTCTGCAGAGCCTTTCTCTCTACGCCTCTACAGGCTTCTTCGCACAACATGAAATGGTAACTGAGAGTAATTCTGAACGTTGAATGTTAAGGCATATCCACTGCAACACAAAAATATCTTATTATTTCAGCTGTGGATCCTTATTAGAAAGTATGTCATGTTTTCTAATATAACATATTTTCTAATATGACTATTAGAAAGTATGTCATACTTTCTAATATGATTTCATATTATTTTAAGTGTTTTTTTTTTTTTTTTTTTTTTTAAATTAACTATACAACTGGACAGAAACTGTATGGACATTAAAAGCCCGTTTATCTGTTAGAAAAATGCACATCTTCTACAACATAAAATGTTCGGTTATTTTTTAAAACAGGAATAAATTGCTATAAAACTAATACCACAGCAAAAAGAAAAGTCATACATGTGGCAGCACACATTTGGCTTAGCTTCATTCCCTTGTACCACACTGCCGTGCAAGACGGAGCTGCAATTTAAGAATTTAGTTAAGCAGGACTGACTATATCCTTTGAGACAGGCATTTACAATGCAAGTCTGAGTTTACAGTTTGCCTCTAATATTTTAAGTGGTTTAAGTTACAGCACACAAAATAACTAAATACTGTCTAATGGACAGAAACATCAACTCATTTATGCCATGGCTGTTTTATCTTACTCTGACTTGCGTTATATCCTTTAATTTTGTTGAGGAACGAAGCCAGAACTTGGGTGATGCAAATACACAAACCATTACCTTCTAGCGTATGCAGAAGTTTTCCAGTTGCAATATCAAAAATATTGATAATGCCATCTATCGCTCCACTGGCTAAGTATTTTCCATCTGGACTCTATAATAAAACACAAAACGTATGCATTTAACAACTGTATGCCTTTATGCTATGTACCTCCCTGACATTCTATTGGCAACTTGTCACAAATACGATCTATGCAAGATACCTGGACTCCAAAAATCCTTAAGGCTCCAGCTGATTTATTCACAACATGCGAATATGCAAGATCCAAGTAAATTTTCCATATATGCAGGGTGGAATGTCACACAGTTTATATTTGGAACTATCAAAGCATGGCTGTCGTTTAGTATTATGTAGAGATAAACTGATGGATGGAAACAAAACTATACAATTTACCACGTATTACAGCAATAGGAATTTCACATAGGAAATGATCAATTGTGCTTCTTACATATGCAATACTAAGGATGAACTTTCCTCTGGTGTCCAAAGAATATTCTTTCTTTCCGGTTTCAACACCAAAAATATTTACTTTTCCCACGTGGCTTCCTGTTGCAAGGTACTGGGAATCAGGTGAAAAAGCCAGGGACCAAGCATCAACTGTATTAAAAAGAAAAAAATCAGTTAGCTGAATACCATTCTAGTTCTTACTGAACAATGTCAGTTCTGTATGCACCTGTTTAGACATTTAACCCCCTAATTTCTCTTAATACTCTAAACTCTACTACATACTCTTAAGAAGAGTTTACACGCTCATGAAAGTTAGCTTTCTTCTGTGTAATTAATGGACCATAGCTTGAGCCATTTATTTCCATTTAGTGAAAGACTACATTTTCCAAGAAGACCTTCAGCTTATTAGACCCTCCTGTAACAATAAATTTAGAGTTTAAGACTGCATGAGTTAAGTGTAAATTCTTACTTTTCTCCTGGTATCAAAAGATACTAAACCAGTAAAACAAAGCAACACTAGTATCTAGCAAAGCACAGAAGATGCAGGAGAAACGCAGATATATGAATGTAACATAGATCAACAGTCCTTGCAACAGAATTAAAAAAAAAAACACCACGAACAACCTGTTTATAGCAGTACAATGTATTTATGTGGCACAATGTAATTCACAGGTTTTTCTATGAGCTTAATATTAATTATCTAAAACAGTGCAAGATTGTTCTTAAATCAGGGATTGCCAATGGACCAATGAAATATTTAGAATAAGACCTCAGGCCCTAAATTCCAACTTGGAAGATGCAACGTTGATCCAGACTTCATCTTTACTGTGTTTTGACTTGCTCCCTCAGGCTTGGATAAATAAGCATCACATATATGTCTCAAATTCAGTGCAGTGCTTACAAAGAAAGCGCAGACCTTCTTTGTAAACCAATCTGAATAAGCATTTGAACTATCTTTTTAAATATCCCTTTTTCAATACATCTGCAAGAGCAAGCTGTTTTCCATTCTGCTTTATACATCTAGCAAAAAGCATATCTAAATGTATCTGAGAAAGCGTTAGTGTGAAAAAATAAATGTAAATTGTCTGATACTACTTTGAGATAATAAAAATAATTGAGAGTTTTGCAAACAAAACTTTTAAAACAACTAGTTCTCTCATATACCCTAATTATCCATTGCGCACTATTTACTATCTAAAGTACACTTCTCATGAAGAGACAGATTAACACTGATATCTTACCAGGGCCAGCATCTATTGACTTGATCTGTTTGCCAGTTTCTAAATCCCAAAGGCGGATATGGGCATCAAGGGAGCTAGATGCTGCAATGGAGCCTGTGTGGCTGATGTCCACAGACACCACGCCCAGCTGGTGACCCTCCAAAGTCCACTGTAGATCCAACTTTTCATCATTCCTTTTGTTCAAGGGAAAGAAAAGCCTAGTTAAGAATAGCTGGGAGGACTTAACCAATCTCCAACCTCAGACAAAACAAACAAACAAACAAGATAACCCACATGTCTCCACTTCATTCAACAAAAGGGGAATCAAACTTCACCCATGAAACATGAAGCAAATTGCTTTCTGTGTTTAAGGGAAAGAACCAGCAAATCAATTGTTTACCATATTTCTGCAAAACTGCATCTTAAGTTTGTAAGCAGTCCCACTGAAATTTCGATCGCACATCTATACATGGGTAGTTACACAGCAGACTGTTTATCTGTCAGCAAAGCATGGAACATAGTCACCAACATTTTTATAATTACCACAACTGAGCTACTCATGTCATTACAGTGAAGCACATATTTAATACTGCTGTGGCTAAGAAAGAATACAATTTCTTTGTGAAAGCAGATTTCAGTGTCACTTGTATGAGGATTATGAGGACATAAAGATGTCATTTTCTCTTTTACTCTATTCCCATTATTCCTTTCACAGTACACATTCTCCCAGTGCATTGTCTCATGAAAAGTTACCTTTCTATTTCTTTGCTTTAGAAATACATCAAGTTGTTTTATTCCCCGGCAGACAACATGTAGAATTTGATGTGTATTTTCAAAAAAGTTTTGTGTTCTTTGACAATTAAAGCACATGAGAATGCTACCACTACAAGAGAAAGTGTGCACCAATGAAGATAAGCTTGCTCGAGAGAACAGTTCTGTGGGTCAGGCTACCCCTTCCCTGATATAACTTCTAACATCCCCGCAGATTACAGAAATTCAATCTCCATACTACTTCCAAGGCTTAAAACTAGTTAATACGGAGCACTTTACTTACCACTTCCAGACCTTCACTAGATCATCCAAAGAACCAGAGATCACTGTTTCAGAACCATCATTTTTATTTTTTCCCCAGGCAACTGACCAAATGGCATCATCGTGAGCTAAAAGAGAATATAAGCATAGAAATTAAAATTTCAGTGGTTTCTTTTGATGGAAGACAACTACCAGTTTTGGTAGCACTAAAATTGCTGACTGTAATGTTGGCAATAGACCCTTTGCTCTTCAGATCCATTGGTGCTCTGAGACCCTTGTCACTCTTTCCATTGTTTCAAAACACATGATATACTTTGTTCATCAAGGTCATTGTTGAAAAAAATGCATAGCTATTTTTGAGTTATTCAGATTTATACTTAATATAAACACAATCCAGGTCACCTCCCAAGTATATATGCCATTATTAATTTTACATCATTCAAGGGAGCCAGTATCATTTAATACATGTTAGTGTTTTCTCACCTTGCTCTTGCTTGAAGAGAATACCGTACTGGAAAGAAAAAATAATTAATATTATGTATGAGCGGCCTAAAAAAAAAATCAAGCTAGCAATGAGTTTAATTAACGCTGTGTTTTTACTTACCTGTGTGGTCATCTCTTTATGGAAGCAACCTTAACAGGAATGCTCTGGAAGGAGAAAACCCATTAGGCTCAGCAATAAGACTCTGCCTCAGAAACACCGCTCTGGAAGGAGGCACCGGAGCAAGGCCTGAGGGAAACCCCGCCTTTTTGTCACCCTTCCCTCGCACGGCGAGAAGCGCCCGCCACGCACGGGCCCAGCACCCCCGCCGCGGCCTACCCTCGGCCCGCGGCCGCCTTCGCCCTCCCTCACGGTACGGTACGGAACGGTACGGAACGGTACGGAGCTTTGTGCCCACCGCCTGCCCGCCGCCACCACAGCCGCCGTCGCACGGTAATGACGTCACCCGCCACAGAGAGCGCGGCGAGAGCGCCGCCTCCCCCTCCCTCCCGGCCCAGGCCTTGGAGGACTCCGGCCTCGCGCTCTTTCCCGCCGCCGCGTGGCCGAGGGGGCTCCCTTCGCCCTAAGGGCCCTAACGGCTCCGCGCCCAGCCCGCCGGCGGGAGCAACGGCCCGCCGCCGGCAGCGTTCTCAGGGCCTCAGGCGTGCCCTAGGGCCCAAGGCAGCGGGGTGGATTCCCTCAGGCCTTCGCGGGCCGCCCAGAGGAGCCCCTCCGGCAGCAGCGGTTGTAGCTGTCCAGAAACAGTCAGCCTCTTTTGTCTATGATATTAAAGTAATAGCGATACCCTTCGGTGTTGCGATGGCAGTAGTGATGTAAACTGTGGAAAACATGAGGGACTGAGGAGTGCATTCAAGTCTGCTGTCTCAGCGGTGCTGGAAGGCCCTGACTGAAAATTGGAGCTGGCCGCCTTTTGTCAAAGATGTGGAGGAGGAATGCCAACCCGTCAGGGGAGACTGAGCACAAAATTCCCTTCTTACCCTGGGCTGTTGGGTCACTTTATAAACAGCCGGCTCCCAGGATCCTGGAGTTGCAGTAAAAGTTGAGCAGTACTGCCCATTTCTCTAACCGCAGCACAGACGGCTTCTTTAATCTCATTGGCGTGAGAGGAAGTTTCCCTACTAATCATCTGTTTCAGAAAAAAAAAAGGTACGACTTTTTTAGAAGCTGAGTTTCCTCAAGTTGCTGCCTCTGCTTGAGTTAGAAGTGGAAAAAAATGTCAGAATTAAAGTTGAGGAGAATAAATCAGATTCCCTGAGGTTTAAAATTAAAGACAAAGGATCAGTGGCCTTTCACAGCTTTTAATCAGTCTTTATGTGTACAGAAAGCTTTGAGATTAATAGAGCTTGTCTGAGTAAGCAAAGTAACAACCAAAACAGGAATTCTGAATGTGTCTTAACACAGTTCTGCAGTCAAGAATGAAAATCTGGGTAAAACTCTTAGGTATAATTACAGAATCCTTAGTTCTCTGATTATTTAGATTGAGCTTTGAGAGGATTTTACAGCATACTGCTTTAATATATTGAATTTCAGAAATGCTCCTTTTCTTGTTAGTAATGATGCCATGGTAAGCATTTTCCAAAAGTGCAAGAAATTATTCTGTTTCTATTTCTTACCAGGATTCTCCTAGGAATTCTTCCATTTAAATTTGTATTTTCACCTTATGTTCAAATGATCGGGATTTGGTTTTGCAGTTCTGGATAGAGTACTGCAGTACTGTAATACAATATTTGCATGACAAAGTGTTTCTAATCCCTCCAGAATTCTCAAATCATGCAAAGTTCTCCTACGCACTAGTATTTACTTTGTACCTGGAACACCTTAGACCTTTAAGGGAAAAGATTGTTATTGTTCTCCTGCGAGTGCAGAGTGAGATTGTGGGTTGTTTCCTACATCCCTTATGCCACAAATCTGCATTTGTTAGAGTGAAAGCTGATTAGATGCTGCTTTGGTGCAAGAGGATAACCTGAAGAAAGTGTGCCACGTGCTTGATTTATAGATAAACTGCCTTCTTGGAATGGTAACCGAGAGCTTGTTTCTGTATGTTTGTCCTTGTTCTGGAGCACTAGCATGCTTTGTATCTATATGGATATTTCAACCCTAATCAGAATACTACTTTATGAATGCACATGTGTTTAAATGCCTTTTTTTTAAAAACAATTTATAAGGGAAAAACCTGATGTGTTTAAAAACAGTATGATCACCATGATACCGTGCTAACGTATAGGAGTGAATTAGGTCAAGACTTTGAGGTCCGATATAAACATGACAAAACGCACTTCCCAGCCCAAAGCTCAGCTGCAGAAAACAAACTGAGAGCAAAACACTTAGTTTCAAAAATAATAGGCCAAGTGCCATTGTGGCCACATTGCAGCCACTGTTCAGATCATCATTCACACTTTAACACCTGCTCAGCTCCACACAGAAGATGAATGGCAAGTAAGCCTTGATTTATTAAGGTCTTGAAGACACATGAACCTCCGTAAAACAGTAAGGCTAGATAATTAACTGGGAGCTTCAGTTCTGCAGGTACACGAAGGCTTTCAAATGTTGTCAGACATGTCAGCTCCTCTTCCCCTTCCACACTAAATAATTCATTTACTTGCGGGTTCGAGGAAAATGATAATGGTATTTGAAGTTATGTGTGGTGTGTGCCAAAGTGGGTAATACATGAATATGTATTCTTGTGGTTATCAAGATGGAACGACGTTGCTAGTTTAGGAAAGGGACTGTGTTAACATAACTGCGCCTGCAGAGGGCTGGATTCAATTATAGGTCCCTTCAGGGCTGATCCATCAATTTTGGGTTTGATTTTCCATCTTAGGGTTTAGTGTACGATCAGTCACAGAAATCCGCAAGCGCTGCAGAAACAAAGGGCGACTTCTCACAGCTTGGAGTCTGCATGCAGATTTATACCGTCTGCCCGTTGTGGGGCAGCAGCATCAAGATAATCTCCATCTCTTTCCAGTAGCAACGGGTTGGCATTCACAATGAAACATTAATCATTCCGCGTCCTTCCGTGTCTGGGGAGTCTGAACAATTGTGGCAGCAGCAAAGAATCCTCTGCTTGTGTTGCCTGATGTGCCTCCAGGACACCATTAAGTGACTGTGTTCCTGGGAGTGAATTAGAATGGCGTTTGCACTGTTTGCTTATTCATTTCAGATATCTGTCCCCTCCATCAAGTTCCAGGAAGACAGTTACACACAGTACATATACCTTTTTCTTGAAAGACAGTGTATAAGCATGTATAATGCACCCATCAGCATTGTAGTGCATTAGCATCAGGGTGGTTGAAGCAAAAGCAAGAGCCACAGAAAATCAGATCCTAATACAGTTCCACTTTTGAAACTAGTCCAGTTGCTTGCATGCAGATTTGATACATTTTCAGCTTTACTTTGTTTCCCTCTGCTCACTTATTTCTTTTTCAGCTGCAGTCCCCTTTCTTCCCTTTTCTTGCAACTTCATGTGCTTTTTCACTGATAGGTTTGTCTTTGATGGTCCCAAGCAGCTAAACTGGGATGTGGAGTCAAGTATAAATTTTCCTGAAGTTCACAGAGGTTCAAATCAAGGCTTTGCTTTAGACCAATCTCTTGTCTTATTTTTACAACATCTATTATAAAGGCACTGTGTGTTCCAGATGGTGGCACCACACCCAGCCATCAGATTTTATAGGGTATAGAGTCAAAATTACACTCACATCTTTAGTCCAAGTGCTGGCCAAAACAGGAAAATGGTATAATGGAAAAGCTCTTCTTCGAGAATCTGAAACCAAGTCCAAATATTAGTGACATTCTTGCCCTGTGAGTTACGGAAGGATCATTATCCCATTTCACAGATGGGTGAAATCTGAAGCAAGCTGACGAATTTAGTCAGTGGTAGATTGAGGAATGGAACCCTTTTCTCAACCTCTTGGTATGTGCTCTAACTCAGTGTGTACCTACACATTGACATTGCTTTGAGCTTACGCTTAAATATTAAATTGCTTCTCTAGCAAGAAAACAAGCCTTCAATGTATTCAGTCAGCAAGCAGGAAAAGTTCTTGGGTCAGACAAAAAAGGAAAAGAAAATCAAAACTGCCAGAGACTGAGCCTAACAGGAATGAAAATAATACTTAGCACTTGGAGGAACAAATCTTTCTCTGGCTGGCATTGTGCAGTTCCACCCCAAGGTGTCCTTGTGGGGTACTGGTCAGAGGAAAGCTTGGCCTGTAGAGCACTTTCCTTCAGAATGGATGAGGTGTGCAGTGAGATTGGAGTGAATGAACAGCTGCTTCTAGGAAGAAAAGAAGAAAAGAAAACAGTTAATTAAACAAATAAATCCTAAAAGCTAGAGTCCCTCCTCCATGGAAGCAACCTCATCCCCACTGTCACCTGCAGAGAAGCTAGAATGGTTAGATGTAATTACAGGCCTTTTAATCTCCTGCTTGTGGCATTTATAGGTCAAAGGGAACCTTTCAGAGCACAATTGTTTTGAAAGGAGTAATAAAATAAAGGGAAAAAAGCAAGAAGCATTGTTCTTCATGAGAGATTTTCTAACGGTTGGTCTGTGCTTGATGATAACTGAACCCAGCCGTTTTTTCTTGCCCTATCGTCTCTTTCTCCTTGTGGAAAGACTTCGGTTCTTCCTTAATTTATTTGCTGTATTTAATCAGAATTATTATATTTTATTCTTGATTTTGTTCTCTCTTGCAGCTTCTCCTTTTTCATGGGGTGAGAGGTGGGTGAGAGAGAGTTTCTAAGACCTTAACATGAGCCTGAAATGTTGAATGACTATATAAAATGCAAGTGCGATAAAAGAAACATCTGGTGCTCATTTGTCAGGATTGAAATAAGGCCCTTTAAAACATCATGCTTGTGGTTGGGACTTGCTTTTAGAAAGCACAAAATTTCAACCCATACATCAATTCTAGCAGTAAAATTTTTCTCTCTAGTATGATGAATCTCATGTGTTTTCCCAAAATTAATGTATGTCCCTTGCTATTGTGGCTTCAGATATATATGACAGCTAGTGAGGACCTAATCTGTGACCTATGTGCCAAAACTGAAGTACTTGAGCTCTAGGAAAACGTTTTTGGTGGTCAGTTACTAATCATCTGTTGTGAGCAACTAAATAATGATCACATAATCTAAGCCATGATTTGAAGCCTGATTGTGTACTTTTTACTTTGGTGTCCATACCTGATGCTAAAAGAAGAAAATGCTGTAACACCTGCATATTGGTAGGGTTTTCTATGCCAAACATCACCTATGGGATTGATGTTCAATGCTCAAGTGTCTACAGTCACTACCTGTATAAAGCAAGACACTATTCTCAGAAAGCAAGAGTATGAAGGCATCAGGGATCCCACGCACTCCTTTTACCCAGAATGCTAGTTCTTCTACTTGCATCTAGGTCATGCGAAGTTATGATGGGTGGTGGCAAAGAAGACAAGAGAAAGCATGTTTTTTTCTTTCTGTTCCCTGCAGACAAACGTTTGAATAGGCTGCTGAACTGGGAGACAGGGAGGAGGGAAGAAGTTTCCTCCACCTGCTGTGGGACATTCTCTGCCTAAGCAAGCTGCTCAGAGTTCACTAATGATGGAACAAAGGAATAATGGTTTCAGTCTCTGGATATGTTATTTGCTCCACTGTAAAATGTTGTTAAATTTACGCGTCTTAGGGATTCTCTTTATAAACTGACAATCCACTTAGCTGCTTAAATTGGCTTTGACCCTACTTTTTGCTGGAGTGGGAAGCTAGAAACTGGCCTGGCAATGTGGTACCTTTGTAACTTCAAAGGTCTTTTTGATATGAAAAACTCTTACAGGATCATATGTAGAGGGCGCAACTCTGGATTTTGAGAATAATTAGTAAGAAAACTCAGGAAGAAAACCCTTCATTCATTGGCAGTAGATGCAAAGAAGGTTTGTAGTAATTAGTTCAGATACTCAGAAGCCTCTAGTTGTATTTAGTAAGTGTTTCTTCCTATGTATTTTTGTGTCACCATCTAGAATATATTTACATAAATAGACACTTAGATCTTCAATGCCTAGTATACATTTGCATGGGTTGCTGGCAGGCGGACTATATGGATACACTTGGCTCAACCAGCCAATTACTTTGCCACTTATCTTCATGTCACTGCCCTGCTTTGTTATTGCAGCCTTCAATGCCACTTCTGTCTTCATCAACACTGTGTCATTCATGCTGTTTGCTTTGATAACTTTGCTGGGCAACCTCTTTCGTGTTCTTGTCTCCTTGTGAGAGAGGCCTTTTCTTCTTCAGTTTGCCTGTCTGGCTCACAAACCCTTGTGAATCAAATTGACAGAATTAACCTTACACAGAGGAGCTATGCTGGAGGATAAATGCCAGCGCTCTGCACGCTCTGGCTCCCATGGAAGTCAGTGGGAGGAGGACTAAGTACGGCACATCATGAAACATTACATTCAGCTACCTCTGGATGAGATGCTTGAATCAAACCATATAAGTTTGTTAAATCATTGTGTCAGCTGCTGGCTGTGAAAGCCCATTTTACAGTGGTGATTCAACATACTATTTCTGCACAGCAAGAGTATGTGTTCCTGTCTCATACTAGGTCCTCAGCACATATTCAAGTGTCTGCTGAATCAGTTCCATAAATACCTCGTACAAGATGCTGTACACTTTCCCCTGCTATTGTGAGTTCCCATCATAAGTACTTCATTCACATTTGACATTGATGGGTGTTTCATATAATGAAAAAAAATCCTGACTTCTAATGAGATGATTGTTTGACTGTTTTGGGACACCTATGTTTAGCGATGCATTACTGACATAACCAGAGGCATGGCATGAGGAAGTAGTAGATTTTGTATGTGAGGTAATCATCATCATTTAGGTCTCAAGCTTTCTAAGTCAGACATAGAACCAAAAAAAAAAAAAAAAAGGGAAAAACTCCTCCTGATTTTCCTGATTTCAGTGAATTCGGGTAGATCGCTGTGACTGGAGGATTGCTGCCAACAGCACAAAACACTAGTAGAATTTGGACACTGTGATCCCAAGGAAAGCTTCAGTCCTATGAGTTTTCCCTGACAAGAAAACCTATCCTCTGAGAATTTTAACATTTGAGCTAATTTATGAGGTGCACCTGGAACCCTGAGCTTTTGGTAAGAGATTCTTGAATTGTGGTGGCTTGGAAATGCAGTCTAAAATGCAAGCGTCCCTTCCAATTGGACTTGCAAGTTACTAAAACCACAGTGGGAAACTCCTGAGTAAAGGTTTTCTTGCAGAGATGGATGCATTGAAAATACTAAGAGTGCAATTTTCCCTGTTGTGTCTTGGCTGTCAAGAGTAAACTTAGAGGTGCTAAGGGTGAGGAGCCCCTAAATGTGCTCATTGCATGATGTTTGACAAGTGATAGTGAAGTGGCTTTTGCACTGCACAGGAGTCAGTGCCTTCTACGTTTGTCTGAAAGAGAACAATTAGTTCATGCAGCTGTACTGAGCTATATTTGCATCTGTGACCCAGTTAGCTTCAGCTCTTGATGCTGCCTAATGGGGGGAAGTCGTGCACAACATTTCTGTAATGACACCTAGGCCAGAGCTGATCCTGCATGAAAACAATTACCGACTGACCCCAAAACTCCTGAGGTCAGGAATGAAGAGTGATCTTTTAGGTCCTTGCAATGCACCATCAAATTTTGTGAAGTGCAGTCGGTAGCTCTCATTTACTAGTCTTAGTTCATATGTTGGTTACTGGCAGACATTTAGCAGTTTGTTTGAAGTGCTGCAGTCACCTTAAAAATGACCGGGATATTTCAAATTTGAGTGCCGTCAGTGGATATGACTGTGATATACAGTATATCGCAGTAATATGGGATTGGTGCAAGTCCACAACTGGCAGTTTAACAGTGAATGCTGTATTGTAGAAATTTTACCACCAAGCAAGGTGGTAGTAAAAACACACGAGCATTGGCCAGCACAGCATTCACCAGTCTAGTGCAAACGGACAAACACAGGTCCAGTTCGTGCCTGCATTAATGCAATCTTAGAAAGCAGAGAACTATAGTTTTGGCCCAGTAGCTCGGTATTGAACAAGAGAAGGGACAGCAGTGGTCCTGTCTGGACTGCCATGATGAACGGGAATTTTATGAGAGTGCTCAGAAAGTAGAGGGGTTTGTCTGACTCTTTTGCACTACTGAACTAAGTACATAGAAGTGTGCTCAGGTCCTGATCCAGCAAAGTATTTAAGCATACACTAAGTGTTTTAGCATTGAAGTAAAAGTATTTTGAAGCATGGTGCTTAAGTATTTTGCTCATTCTGAGCCTTAATAACAGGACATGAAGGTAATAAAAGCCCTCTCACATCTCCTCAGTGAAGGTTGTTGCCCAAATCCTGAAGAAGCAATTCTAAGGAGATACTTTAGGCTGATGTTTTGCCTAGGTCAGATTCTTCAGTTTCTGAATTGAGGATGCTCCTAGTAGAGTCTCCATGCATTTTGATAAAATATGTGCGGGCTTTGTGGACCTCTATGAGAAGAGTCACTTTTCAATATAAAAGGTGATCTATCAAACATTAGAAGAGGGAATGGGAAATTAAGCTTCGTAGCCGGGTGGTCTAAATATTGGCACATGATCGTCTGCAGCAGTTTTAGATTTTGAAAAGCAGCTTTTCCAGCACATGTTTAGAATTGGAATAATTTACAATGTGAAGAAAAAACAAATTACAGATTTCCAGTGTAAGTATGAAGGACCAGTCGTCTCCTGTTTCCATATACTGCTTCTTCTGCCAGGTTTCGGTTTCTGAGGAACTGTGTAATGCCCAGGAGAAGGCCTTTGCTGGGAGAGTAATGCACAAAAGCTAAAGGAGACTTAGTAATGTGAGCTGCAGTCTGACATACTTTGGAGCCTTAAGTCCTGGATCCCTAGAATCTAGTTGTTCTCGTCCTGACCCTGTAAGTGGAAGAGTAGTAAACCTGCCTGGCTGTTTATCCTCAGTGTAATGTCAGCTGTGGCCAGTTATGTTGCATGTGTATTCACCTCTCCTTCTGTGCAAATCACAGCAATAGCAGCTTCTTTTCCAGAGATGGGACGTTCCTGGGTTTATTACCCATGATAATAGAAATATGTTATAGCAACTGCTGATAAGGTGCTGATTTAAAGAGATGCAGACTGTAAGTCATGGGCTTCACTAGGTAGTTGTACCTTAGAAAGACTGAGTAAAAGCAGAAAGGTTTTTGATTGTCTTCAGTGATCAGTATCTTGAATTTGAGACCTCGATTTCTTCCAAAACCAAGTGGACAAAATTCAATTGTTAACAAAGTGAGTTTGTCTGTGAGGATTTTGCGTTGTGTAGCTCCTTAAAGAAAATATCAGCTTGCCAAATAAACACAATCCCCTTTGCTTTGCCATCTTTGCATTGGTGTCTGCACAAATTCTTTTTGTTGTTACTGTTCTGAGGGGGTTGTGTGTGTGCATGAATTGGGTCACTTTCCAGTCTCCTTGCATTAGAGCATGGTAACAAAATCCAATGTGACAGTTCCCCAAACATTCCAATGTTATCAAGAGGGAGGTGTGAGACAGCAAAGAAAGGCTCTGCCCTTGAAGGAATTAAATCTCTTGGAAAACACAATCCCAGGTCCTTCCAAGTGCTTCATTGACCGACTTTACAGCAAACTGCTGAAAACCCAATTGGACTATGTTTTGATTGGTAAAACAGATCTGGGAGGCAGTCCATAAGCAAAGGGGAAGATGGGCAGGGAAATCTTAGATACACGCTGAGTTAGTGTGGAACTGACCATCCTCTCAGGCTGATCTGAACTCTCTCAGACTGCTACACTGTTCGAGAAGAAAGGAAACAGCCCCAGGCTACTGCTGCTTTCTTTACCTGCTACTCTGTACTGAAGTCTGGCTAGTGGAAGTCACATAGACCACTTTGCTGAGGCAAGAGGAGACAAGCTGGGCAGTATGGGCAGATGGTGGGCTCCCAGGAACCAGAACTTCAAGACGTTTAGTGGAGAGAGGAGGGTTGGATAGGGATGGGTGGAGGATGTCCTCTCTGCTAACCATGGTATTGCTGCAGCTTGGTCTTCATGCACTGATGCTGCTGCATACAGAGTGGCTGTGGATCATGATTACCCCTCTTCCCAGAGTTCCCTTCATCCCCTCTTCCTCTTTTAGATAACTGCCTAACAAAGAAGATGAGAAATCCTAGGGTTTTCTAGGTGGTCCTGCCCTAACGCAATCCCGTCAAGACAACACTTTTTTTTGACACCATGCCCAGCTCCTTGCAAGAACAGCTATAACTTTTCCTTTTTGGAGTGGCTATATTTTGCTTTCACGTCTGATGAAACCAAAATCCGTTACCCATGTTCTGAAACATACACCATATACTGAATCCTGATCAGAGGCATGTTTATCTCACGGTTAAGATGTTCAGAATGTTAATATCATTGCAGTGCATTACACTGCAAGCACACATACTCAGATAAATTAATGCTGTAGGCATAATACTTGTGGTTTAGGTGCATATTTTCTCGCACAATTGTTATAATTAAAAGCACTGATATCAGAGGCCCAGGAATATAGAACTGATATCCCTCTGCATCCCATATGAGGCCTGTGTGTGACAAAGGATTCATGTGGAGTGTAAATAAAGTTTGCACCACAGGACAATGAGCATTGCAGAAAATCAGGCTCTAAACATAGCTGAAATAGAGAAGGAAAAACAAACTTGAGGCTTCAGAATGAATCCAAGGACTCCAGTGTAGTAGGTGATTGCAGATTTCTTCTGGAGATCCCCATCTCTGTGTAGAGGTGAATGTCCCCTTGATGCCTTTGACTCCCCATTATTTCAAAGGAAATACATTCTGTGTGTAGCTGTAGTTGTTCAGTTGTACTTGTAGGTAGAACTGACCTTGTAAAATGAGTGTAAAATAAGTAACAGCATATAATTATTAAAGCATATTTGTTGAAGGAAATCTCCTCTCTTTCTCACTCATCTTACATTGGCTCTGAGTAATGTCATTTTCCCCTACAATTTCAATTGGAATCACTGTACTCGTATCTCCTAGATCTATTTTTTTCATTAAAGCGTCACAACCAGCTGAAGTTCAACATAGCCAAAAAGAGCTCATTATCTTCCCTGTACCCTGTCTCCCTTCCTTCTGCCTTAAGTCCATTTCTTTGTCTTTCCCAGTCAGAGAGGAAAACATAATCATTTGATGTATGTCTCAGTCTGTGCCTCAGACTTGGACTTTGCATTTGACTTGCCTTATTTCTGTATTATACACATCTCTAAAGCTTGTAGAGTCTTTCTCCATAATATCTCTACAGTATTGACAGCCACAGGGCTAAACTCTCATCCTGGGGCTTGAGTCTCTGCTGCTATAATATTCTTTTCTCTGTCTTGATTATTTGGATTGCTCTATCCAGGATGATTTTGGTGTAACCATGCTGACTCATCTGCACAGACTCACTTGTTCTCGTATCTCACATGCAACAGTATATTGCTCCTGGAGTAGCCCCTGCAGGTTCAATGGGCATACTTGAGAGATTGCATACAACCTATTCTGAGTAAGGGTAGGAAAATATGTTCTGAATTATTATTATATAATAAATAATCCCCAGATGAAATCATTGGATCGATTTCAAAATCAGTATTCTTTGAAATAGTAAGTAACAAGAACAGATGTATCATCATGTTAACAAGCGTTACAAATGAAGTAAATAGATGCCTGTGTATGAATACCCTGCCTGTTGTACCATCCATCAGCTCATGTTTTGTAATAACTGGTGTAAGAAAACTATGAATAATCATCATAATTAAATAAACTCATATACAATGAGAACTGTAATACTGCACCATTAGCTAGTTTAGAAAGCTTTCAGAGACAGATACAGATTTAAAATTGCACCGCTGAAGCAATAAGCTGATTTATAGTCTTTGATCTCCCTGTGCCCAGCGCTACACTCTTTGTGGTTAATAGTAGTCATTCTTGGTAATGATGAAACTGTTTAAAAATGAGCATTAATGAGGACTTAATTAAATATCATTAAATAAATTAGAAGTAGCTCTTGTGGCCACAGAGAATCATGCAGTCATTGAGAGATTATTGGATTTAACAGTTTCACTGAATAAAACAGCTCCTTTCAAGTCAAAGATTTAGACTTTTCTAGAACAGCAGTTGAAATTCATTGCCATGATTGCCATCTCTGGTTTGTTTATTTGTATAGTGAGTAAAGATCTGTTCCTGTGTGTATTACACTTTATCAGAAAGTTAGCACTGACTACTTTGGAGTAAATAATAACTAAAATATTGGAGATTACTAGTGAAAAACAATCATTTACGTAGAATCTATGATGTAAAAAAATACGTCTTAAACTCTGAAAGTGCCACAAATAAGTAATTAGCTGCTTTTCCTTATCTTTTCCCTTTGAGTATATTCCCCCATTTTCAATTGCATTAAGACTTCATTCATTTAAGAGTACCTTTCTAAGCCAGTGTGAATATACTCTTTGTATATCAATGTGACATGCATTTAATGAAAGTGATAGCAAATTGCTCAATTTTCATAATGTTCCAGATAAAACACTGCCTTTTTATAAAAGCTTGCTTAATAGTGAAATCAGTCTTATAGATAAAGTGTTATTATTCTAGCTGTAGTATTAGGGAAAATGGTGAGGAGGTGCTGTATACAAAAGCATATGTATGTGAAAGACATTAATTTGGGTTTTTTTGCAAGTGGCGTTCTTAGGTATCGGTACAGTGACATCCATTCTGGTAGGAGTTAATCTTCATAGAACTGATCCAAGTGGTAGAGAAATAATGATTTCCTAAAACAGCAGACCATATTAGCATCTGCAATGGAAGTCTGTGTTTCTGCCACATTGCCACTGCAGTGCTTTATACCATGTGGGTTCCTCTAGAAGCGTGAAAGTGCAGTAGTCTCTTTATTTTCTATTCTTGCCTGACCCAGAGGCTTGTTCTGTCAATGTGCTTTCCTGTGAGGATGGGGATATCACAAGGATTTTAAAAATTTTATTTCCAATTTTTTTTTCCTTATTAAATTCCAATTCTGGCATCTCACTTAAAAGTGTGAGTTTGCCTTCATGCTATTGCTGTAAATATGCACCCTGGCAGAAAACCAAATAAATTGAAAGCAATGCATTTAAAACTGAAGTAGGTGCTCCACGGAGTCCTCCTGCAGGTCTGTGGCTTTGCTACCACTTCTTATATTTTTTAAATGCTTTTCTCTATAATGTTTATTTGATAAAGATATAAAAGGGGACGTGGAACAACTAAATGCCATGACCCTGCTACTGCATGCTCACGGATGGTCATAGTGACCGTACATAGTTCTGGTTAAGACTCACTAGATTTCCCTCCCATCTCCAACCTGCAACTAACCCAACAGGGCAGAGCTGCCTCCAAAGAGAATTTGAAGAAAATACTAGAATTTACTGGACCCTACAGTTCACAGAGTAAAGAAGCTGAAAAGAATACCAGAAGAATATTTTTTTTCTCCAATTCTTTACATTTAGAGGAATTTGTAGCAAAATCACAAAGAGATGATTTGTTTTCTTAGTTTGTGGCACCTTTAAATTATGTCAGTTTTATGTAAACATAATATTCAGATAGTATTAAAACATTGGATTCCTACAGTACCATTCTTGCAAGTTGCAGGCTACGGCTATGTTCTTCTGATAAAGTTACAAGTATCAATTATTTCTTTTTGCCCCACAAGTGAAACAATTAGCCTGCAGGAGGTGCCAAGAGTTTAAAGACTGTTCCAATGTGTTGGCTTGTACGCCTGATGGCTTTGTAAAGTAAATGTTTCTAATATTCCCATCAACTTTCTACACACGCACTCAGTGCGATCCTAATATTCTCATCTGCTACAACATTACATGCTGTCTAGAGATCACAAAGAGTCAATTGAGCAGAGCTGTTCCAAAACAAGTGGTGATATCATGAATAAATGACCTCCCCTTTTCTATTGCTGTTGATGCCCAAGGCCGAAATGAAAGGTTTTAATCTATTCTGAAACCAGAGTGTTGATGCACTGCTGTTGGGCAGTGACAAGCAGCAGTAAACAGTCTTCTAGATATAATAGTCAGGACTGTCGTGCACTTAATTAGTGCTATATGAGCTCTAGCTGGCCTTACATACTATTTACATTCCACTTTTGACACTCATAGAGAATTGGGAGACCATGGTGCAGATAATTTTTTCCAGCTTACTACTGTGTTTGTTGGGAAGAGCTAAGGCCTGTGCCAACAAAAAAATAATCAAGTTACAGATCCTGCAAGGTACTGAAGGCTTTTAATTCTTGCTTCAGGAAGCATACCACCGGTACTGCTTCAATCAGGGTCCCACTACCTACGTTCAGCTGTCTGTTTGTCTTTTCAGTGTGTCACTTATCCTTTCTGCTCCTGTCTTGCTTTTCATTGCCATTGTGAGTCTGTTTCATATTTAGAATGGTGGCCCACCTACTCTTCTTGTCGGATGTAATTAATGTCACAGCATCCACAGGAAGGAATTGACATTTGAGAGCTGGCTGCACAGACTGATTCCCTCAGCAGAATCATACAATATGACTGATCATTCACCTACATTTTTTCCTAGCCTTTTCCAAGGTTGGGAACTCCATCTGAAATGTGTGCCAGCTGAACTGGCTATGTGAGTCATTTCAGATGCATGAGATAATGTCTTAAGCCAGTAATACATTACATATATTTATCGTGTTTCTTCCTACCCTAAGTGACTAGTGGTGTGTGGCACACTATAAATCGGCAGTGTCATACCACTCACTGCATGTGGGCATGGTACAACGAAGCCCTTTAGAACTGTCAGATAAAACAGAATGTGAAACCTTTAGCCAGCAGCAAAGTACGCTGTCACAGTCATTACACTAAAAAACATGGGAAGTGCATTAGAGATTGTTGTGAAAGCATATTCTGTCTAATCACAGCTACAGGCAGTGTCTTTCTGAAGGAAGAAATAAATCATCAGAATGAAGGTCTGATTTAACAGCAGAAAGTCAGGAGGAGCTTATATACTGTTTACCTTAAAAGGGATAGTGAACCTTGGGGTTTGTGTCTATAATTGTTCTAATGGGTTAATGTAAATGTTTCATTATTAAGTCTGTAATGCTTAACCCATTTGCCAAAGGCAAATATTGTTTCTGGAACTGGGATATCTCAAAATCGTAAGCAGCAAGGTGTTGTTCTTTTGCAGAGAGGTTTGCTAGTGTCACTTGAGAAGACCAGCAAACCTCTCAAATGAATAACAGTGGACACAGATAATTGTAGCTGGTGTCACAATCTGTCCTTATGCACCTCACCAGGAGACCACCGTTCCTTTGTGAGTGAACCAAAGCGCTGAATCCTATCCAGTTCTTGGTCTCCTCAATTGATCAGTCTCCTACCTCTGTTTCTCACTTGGCAGGTACAGCTCCCATATCTGGGACCTGGAAGCAGAGGTATTTGGTATCCCATAGGCTGATTGCCTAAGCATTATGCCACACCTGTGCTACACCTATGCCACAGTCTATGGAAATCCATAGTGTATCAAGTCCTTAATAGACAGTGAGTTCAGATTACTGGAGCGCAACAATCTCCTGAATACAATTGCCTTGATATTTACCAATCTTTCCCTTGTTTTAGATCACAGCCAGCCCTCCCAGTAATCATGCTTCTCATAGTGGAACATCTCTTTGTTCAGGAAAGTAGCCTCCATTACTAATCTCTCTCTCTAATTTGGTTAGTCTAAGTATTTCTTTTCATTACTACCACTCCGGCAGTAGGTCACGGAATTTCAGAAACAAACAAACAAAAAAATAAGAGAGAGTCCATTCAAAGTCAGTGGAATTATGGGCAGAACCCCTCTTGCTCCAGAAAGGAAGATGCATTCAGCTTAGTGGCTTTCTGTCATAGCTCATTAAGCAAAATCAAAATTAATCAATATACTACAATTTTGTTGTTTCCAGCTGTGATAATGTGAAGTCATGTCTCTGACATATGGGCTTCGTTTCTCTTTAGAAATTCTACTTAGGCTTGTAGTCTTCATTTTAGCAGAGATTCAACAGCCTGGGTCCAAGATACATACATTGATTTGTCTGTGCCAAGAAAATATCATTCACAATTATTTATGAATGAAAAAATGTAGACAGAATTACATGTATAGCATCTGGCATAACAGGGACTTTCATCTTGGGAGGGCTTTTTTAATGCAATACTGAAAAACAGTGCCTAGTTGAAAAAGATCAGTGTTGTCTGTGTTCATAGGCCCTTTTATGATTTAGGTCTGGCTGTTTACATGGAACTATTGAATTTTTCTTTTGGGTGTAGACTTAGTATTGCTTTTAAAATGTGCACGTAACGACATTTCTCCTTTTATAAACTATCTGCACGGACATAAACACTCCAAATGATAGAACAAACAATGCCATTCTTTTTTCTTTTTTTTTTTTTTTTTTCTCATTATAAAGGGAGAATCTCTTGTATGGGTTGGAAAGCCATAGCTGTCTGACACTCTGGTGGCAGAAATTGAGTTCAGATGAGGAGAGTGTACTTTATTTAGTGACCCATAGCAATTAATGGTAAAAAGGAAGAGTTGTAGCTTTTTGCTCTAAAATCTGTGGTTTGGGCTTGCTGTTTAAATTTATGAAATGGAAAGATGTTGATGCTCTTCGCGAAATAAATTGATGATACATTAAAATAAAAATTTAAATATTCCTGCAGCTTCACTGAGGCCCCCTTTTGTCACCTCTGTTCTGAAAAGTAGAGAAATTACGTCAGTGCAACCAAGTTTAAAGTTTAGCAATTCCCCTTTAATAGTGTACTATATAATAAACTTTCTATTGTTTGTATGTCAGCTTTTATGAAAATACTCTCCTGAAATTCAGTTGTGGTATTTCACCCAACCTTGCTTTGAGAGTTGATGTCTTGAATTTACTTGACATAATATCCTGTCCTTCTCCCATGTTTTTCCTGTTAACATTATTGATGTAAGATGCTCATAGGAAACTGCTCAAGGCTGAATGCATCTGGGATACAGCTGGAAGAGCTACGTGTGGGTGCAGTGACATGAACCATGCTCTGCGCTAGGTGGTGCTGATGGGAGAAACTACAGCCTCCTTAGTTCTCCAGTAAACTTACTGCCATTATCTTTAAAATAAGAGGAGTTCAAAGATATTTTGAGACGTCCAGAGTGTATTTCTTAGATTTTGAATGGGCTCTTTTGAGGAAGGAGCACTTGAGAAAAAAGAGGCAAATTCTGTAGAAAGTGACTTATTTGTACTAATGGGTTGCATGAATGTAAAAATATTTCTGCTGTTCCTAAGGGACCGAAGCCCCTAGTAGTATGCCCCTGCATCTCAGCCAGAATTTCTGTTTTTCCAGGCTGTATTACATGAAGATCCCTCAACTTGTATAACCATTCAGAGCATCGGACTTTTTATGGCTTGCCTAAAGAAAAGGGAAAAAAATTTCAAAAATAGGTATATCGCTCATAAGCACTTTTGAAAATCACATGGATCCTAAACTAAAAATTTAGAAGCCTAAATGCAGCATCTTCTTTTGAGAATTTTGTTCGTACTTGCCAAATTTGATTGCTTTCAGCTATGCATCTAAGCGTATAGTGAGGCACGTAAGTAAAAATATTGCGATTCACAGAGGTGCTGAGTACCCTCTCCTTTTACTGACATCCGTGGGAGTTCAAATTATTAATTCTGAAGACTGAGGTTGTTTTATTTAGATACCTCATCATATAGTTTGCTACAAATTTTGGCATCCAAGTTTGAAAATTGTGGCCATAATGACTTAGGTCCCTAGGGATGACCCCTCAAATCTTAAATGATGAGGAAGTGGCTTGAGTTATCTTGATGCTTTCCAGATAATGTTTAGACAAAGAATGTCTGCATTATTCCTTTTCAGTCTGAAATCTGCAGATCTAGTACTACAGAGGAAGCCTGGAAAACAATGACCTCCTTGTCAGGGACTCTGGTTTCAGTTGGGAACGGTCACTTGGCCTGTTTAGTTAATAAGCCCCAGAAACCTTCTGAATTAGAAGGAGCAAAGGATGTTAGTTTAGAAGGTCAGAGGGTTAACAATGGAAGGAGCAATTGTACTCACGGTCGTTTTTGTAAGCAAAGTTTAGCAGGACAAAACAAAGATGGGAGAAGGATTGATAGGAGTTAGAACACCTACGGCTTACATATTTCTAAACCTCTTCTTCTGGTGGTATAAGTTGTCACATCTTCACTGGAAATGGTAGAATTATAGTTGTTTATGTTGGGAAGGACTCACTCCAAACCCTTAGACTTATTATTGCTTTGAAATAGGCTGATGAAAAACCTTTAAAAAACATTTGGAATTTTAAATTGAATTAATGGATGAGATCCCCATTTCCTGGTTCTAATTTATGTGGAATGCTAAATACTCTGTTTTGTTAGGAAAGGGAAAATGAATTTTCTTCATCTTCTTTTTGTCTGCCAGATGTAGTGGAAAGCTTTTGAATTTAGCATGTACACAAAGGTCAGGGCACCAGAGTAAAACCTAGGATTGTGCAAATGGCATGCCCTCCATAGCTTCAGGACATGGCCCTGTTGGGAGTTCAGTCCAGCCCTAAATGAGAATATATTCCTTTGAATTCACTCATTCTTCTTCTGGACATTTGGAAAAAATAACATGGTCCTCTATCCCTGGAGACAAAGATCCTTTAAGAGTCTCCAATATCTAAGGTAATCCATGCATCAGCTTGGTCCATCTGCCTGAGTAAGTAAATCTTAATAGACCTGTGTTGTCTTCAGAGAAGAGCTGACACAGTTGAATTACTTTTATATTGACAGCTACAGCTTTACTAATGCCTTTTGTTCAAGCAAATGAGAACTGCAGAGTTCCTGAAAGCCTCTGTGAAAATCACTGATTTCTAATGTTTTGATAGCCCTTTTGTGAAAAAGAAACAACTTTTCTTCATTAGTGATTATTTTCTGCATTAGTAATTTAACAACCAAACTTCAGCAATGTCACAAGCTGAAGTATCAAACCAAGGCTGTGTAACACGCAGAGCACCGCTCTCACTTTTCTAGCATTGTTCAGTTATTTGTTGTGACCGCATAGGGAAACTACCACACATGGCTCGAAGGAAAGGCTGGGTTATGAGCTGCTTTATCAATATCCCTACCCCTTGCCTGGCTCAAGTGCACATTTGGAGACATCTATTAAATACATCATATGAGGTATTTATTTAAAAGCTTCTGATAGGGAAACAGTGACTTCTTTCCTGACTGTTGGACATACCTATGAAAGCTTATTTGGCTTGTAGATGGCTTGATTTTATTTCCTAGAGATTTATGTAGACCAGTGTGTCCCAACCTCAGGAGCCCAGGAAGCTCCTGCCTCAGATCCTCTGCTCTCCTAGCCTCGTCCTTGCCTTCGGTTGCCTGTGAGCAAATGCAAGTGACTTTACTGCTTAAAGAGCTGCTCATTATCTTGTCTGAAGCGAAGGTATTGGGCTGAAGGGAAGCATCCCGAAAATTAGTTGAGTCAGTCTGAACAGACTATTTCATTAGCTTCCGTCAGTAAAGGATAAGCTGGGGAAAGAGAAAAGGAGGCTAGAATCTTATTTGCTAGTTTGTCAGAAATCTACTGGGATTCTCCAGGATCATCTTCATTCAGAGAGCCATCCTTGATTCACAGATCCACAAAAAATCCATTAAAACATACATAAAGCTCTTCACAGAGGATGACTTTCACCCCCCAGGCTATTCTCAACTGTCATGAATTCTGAAATTCGATACATTATTTTTTTCTTTTACTTTCTGAAGTACCCAATAAAACATACAGCTCTGTTTAATCATGTGCATAGATTTTTTTCCTGTTCACACAAGACTGTCTTTTAAATTTGGCATATGGTTAACGTCGCTTCAGAACTGTTACTTTCTGCCATATTTCTTTATCTGAACCAAAGGGGCTTGAGGATTGATAACTCCTTTTCAGCTGCCAAGCCACACACAGAATCTGACTTTTGGGAGACAGGAACTGTTCAAGGCAGCTGGTGATAGCTGGATGGTTTGGACAGAAAGTAATGTGACTTATGTTCCTAACAGTCTCAGTCAGTGCCCAAATTCTGTGCATGTAGGTTAAAAGGTCCAGCTACTAAAAATCTGTTTTGCATGTTGGTTGTTCAGTATGACCCTCCTGCACAACGATTTAGCAGTTTGTAAGTGGTTTTCCAAAGCAGTGATCTAAACTAATCTATATTACAGACAGAATATTAGTCTGAGACTGAGTGATCTTGATTTTCCCCTCCACTGATATTTGTGGGTTTATTCTGGTACCAGCCCAGGAAAACACACCCATGAGCACCTCTAAAACACAGTTCATAGTTATTATGTTACTAGCATCGCTACTACACGTTGCTGGATCAGGATCAAATTGCTCAGCAGTCTGCAGAATTAATGCCCAAGTGAAAAGACAATCAAACTCCCTTTGTTTTCAGAGTAAGAGCAGCAAATTTTACTTTGGTTAAGAAAACAGTTCTCCATTTTATTGTATTCTTGTAGCAGTTCAGAAAAGAAGATAGAAAGAGCAGGCGGCTAGCTTAGAGCCTGACTGTGGAAGATAACATGGATCAATTAGTTCCCCTTGAGAGGGAATGTTATAGGGAAGGAATTAAGATTATAATTTTTTTTTTCTTAATGAACATAAAACTGGGAAACGCCTTACTGCCCATCTCTAACAATGTAAGAATTCATTTACTTTCATTACATAAGACTAAGTTAGGTCTTAAAAACCAAAAGGATGACTTGGGACTGGGAATCCCTCTAGCATTTTAGCTTGGGAATAGTGGGTGTTCTTTCAACTTAATGAGGGTGCACTAGAATATACAAGGCAGCACTGCAGAAATGCTGTTTATTCTGCATAGATTCGTATTACATTTCACCTATTGTCATGCTAGAGGCCCATTGTAAGTTAATTTGGCAGATAAATTTACGATGGCGATTTGCCTTCCAGTTGTATAATTTATTCATGTCAGAAATAATTTATTATAGACACCCTTAAGCCAACCTTTTTTTTCTAGGGTACCACCTTAGTAAATAAAATTTATTGTTTACACTGAGCCTTGTGCGACTTCACAGTGGTCAGTCAATAACCTCAAGGGAATAGTTTTGGTCACATTACTGGTCACTTATTTGGATAGATGATGGAGTGCCCTGGTCCCATCTGTACATATATTACTTCCTTTTGTCTTAGGGGCACTGTTGGAAAGATTAATTAGGTCCATCTGCAGGAAAGGATCAGCCTTGGGGGATTCAGGTAAATAAAATAAATGCCAAGGGGAAAAATGCTGAGGGGGATGTTTTGAAAATCAAACTGTTTTCCATAACATTAATGGGGAAATTACATACAGGAGGAGACTGAAAGAAAAGTAAAACTGCCTTTTAGTCTGGGTTATTTCAGCATGACCTGATAAACATCTCCTATTGCTCCTGTGCTAGGATAAGGATCTATGAAGAGGGTTAAGTCCATGCACAATATTCTCAGCTAATATAAATCAGTATAGCTTTCTGATCTCAGTGGAGCTACCCTCACTTTATAACAGTAGAGATTTGAGTCATATCTGCCATAGTGATATTATTTCTGTCCTTCATTTGAGTGATCCAAGACACGCAGTAAACTGATCCTGATTCACATTCTGTCCCCTCTTAGTTTTTTTTTTATTATTATAACAGTGCTATATTCTTTATGGCTTTTATATCCCACCTCTGTTTTCCTTTCCTTTAAGCTTCTTTCCATATTTTCTTCCTTATCTTTTTATTCCCTTTCCTCTAAAAAGTTCAGCATGCAAACGAATCTAATATCATTGCGCTAGCTGATATGATCATAGCTGTAAAACAGAAACTCAGCTCTTACTGACTTTTATATCCTTATTATTATATGCATAATTAATTGGTGTAACTAGTACATAAGCCATGTGAAATTTGTTGCCATTTAAGTTGCATCTCACTCTGCTGCCTAATCAGTCTAAGTGGGATTTGTATTCCACAATGCAACGGGATTACAGTCCACAATATTTTCATAAAACACGAAATGGAAAACTAAAAAGACTATTTTTCTCACTGAGCTTTAGCTGTTTTAAGGGACTGGAATATAAGAGTTGTTTTGCTTTTAAACTTTTGTTAGAGTGAAGTTAGATTCCTTATGAGTTAGGAGTTCAACTCATGCTGACTTCTAAATTAATTAGTAAATCCAGAGAAGGGCATGAGGGCATATTTTTGAGACAGGGAAAACATAAATGATTTGAAAGGAAAGGGAAGAAGCATGCAGAAAGGATACAAAGAAAAATGTGACTCAAAGGGCAAGGGGGGAATGGCTGTTGGTGATCAATTCAACTACATGAAGAACTACTGGTGAGAGGGAAGATATTGGCTCTGGAAATGCACGTGCCTGTCTCCAGCCTGTGCTAGCAGCAGTGGCCTCTCAGTCTCAGAGAGGGACAATTCCTTCTGTGGTTGAACTTCGATGTCTAATTTTAAACAGCTGGTAAGTCCACAGTGTGCAGTGCTTGAAGGAAACTGCCTCTGTGTATAAATAAGGTGTGAATATGTACACATTGCCAGACAGAGACAATCAGACACCCTAGAGTTTATCTGGGTTTTTGTTTTAGAAACTGTACTGTATAGGTGGATTGGCACCTCACAGTCTTTAGATAAGATTATCATGTAAACAGAAATGTAATTTGATATCTATGTATTTAGGATGAATAGCTCAATGTACTGCCATTGCAAAATAGAGCCTTTATTGCCTGAAGGCACTTGGTCCTTCTAGCTTGCTGCACTTTCTAGATGAAGTGTATTCTGAAGGCTTTCTCCTGGTCTTCATGAAATAGGTCAACGGCCACAGTCAATGGCCACAGTCCAACACCTAGAAAACAAGTCCTACATCTTAGAAACACTCTCACAGCTAACATCTACCGGAATAGTTCTTGTTCGTGTCAGTGGTGCAGCAAATGAAAGAATTGTTACGGACCTTAAATGGTCCTTTAAAGAATAAAGTGTCCCCCCGTAAAATCTTCAGGGTCAATTTATTTTCTCAGGTAGAGAGTATACATATTCTGCAGGATTCTGGAAGCAAGCCTGCATCATGGCAGTATGTTTTTGGTTGTGCAATTGGGAAGTTGAAACTGAGGGACTGAGCAGGGCTTTTCTTCACTGTTTCATAGCAATACACAGACTTGGTATGGGTGTGTTGGGCTCGCAGCCTTTTATTTGTAAGACTTGAACCCACCTGTGATAGGGAAAAGATTTGTCTGTTTGTGTTTTTTTCCCAAGAGGTTTGTTTGTTTGTTTGGGTTGGGTTTTTTTTTGAGGTGACTGGAAATCTTTAAACAAAGTATTTCAGATGGGGATTAATTCTTTTGTCATTTACTAAAAAATGAAAAATGCTTTGTGCTCTGGATTTTAGGATTTTTTTTAGAGAAACTCTGTTATTGAAAACAGATATTCCTCACTGAAATGTTCATTTCCTGGAAAAAAAAAAACACCCACATTTTCCATCAAAATATTTCAGTTAAAGAACTATGCCAGGTCTCCAGGGTGTCCTTCTGAGAAGACAGGGAAAAAAATCAGTAGAAAAAGAGTGACTAGCAGTAGACAAATATTTGGTTCTGCTCTATGGTTCTTACTCAGGTAAAATTCTTCCTGTGATAAGAAATGAGAGCAAATTTCTGCATATAGAAACTGGAGAATCCTGCCTAACATATGGCTAAGGTAACTCCCAGACCTATACATTTTCCAGGAGTGAACACATTTTATACATACCTCAAGTAACCGACTTGTTCATTTTACAGAGTGAGTCTAACAAGTGAAGAATGGTTGTGAATGTACCATGAAGCTGGCTCAGCAAAGGTTTTCCTATAATTAAAATACATCTGGCTCTGTTCTGAGTGGGAAATCACAGACCTCTAAATGTTTTGAGTATTTCCTTATGCACAACAGCAGCAGAAAAACTCCATATGCCTTAACCCGTCAAATTCTGTTCCCCTTAATCATGTGGATAAATCAGCTGCAATAAGGAACTTTAGTCTAGCATCTTTGACCTGGAACTGAGGGATTCAAAGCAAAGATGATGGAAATGGTCTTGGAAAGTCTGAGAGGCACAGAGCAGCACTCAAATCTTTAGCACGCTGGTGTTAATTTAAATAAGTGTGAAATAGCTCTTTGTGCTTCTATATAAAAACTTGTGACCACCATGGGCACTGCTCCTTCTGATGCAGTAGGAATATTTTCCAGTTCCACACCTATATCCTCCAACTGCCAAAAGCGCCACAGAGCAATGCAGGAGTGCGTGGCTGTGCCTGGGGAATGGTATAGACGTTGTATGTCTTTGTCCTTCGCCCTTCTCAGAGGGGAAGCTTTGGATCAGGGGGCAGTGACAGCTTCCGTACAACAGTCTCCTGCCCTGGGAAGGGCTGTGCTCCCTGGCACTTCTTTGGCCTGGTGGTCGTCCAGGTTGGCGGTGCTGGGGGCAGGTTGGTTGGTGTGCAGCCCGCCAGGCTGGGAGGCCTGTGCGCAGGGAGCTGGGGGGCGAGGGTGTCATGTATTACTATGCCTCAGCCCTGCCGTCGTGGGGATCAATCCAGAGTGAGCCCAGAGAGGCTGCTCTTATTTGGATTGCCCTCTCCATTCCCTACCTGCCTCTGGGGCCTTTCCTCAAGTCCTCAATGTCCACTCTAGCTGTGGTACAAGTGACAATCAGGCTTTCCTTCCCGGGAAGCCCCAGTAGGCAGCTGGCAGGCTGCAAGGCAGGCGGGCAGGGAGTGATGGATGGAGGACTGGAAGGACGGATGGGTGTTTGGATGGACGGATGGATGGATGGCGGGGCCATGGCTGGGAGGGGGGACGGCTGTCTGGCGGCGTGGTGCTGGCCCCGGGGAAGGGGTGGGGGGCCGGGGGGTGTGACCCGCTCTCCCCGCCGCCGCCGCCGCGACCCGCCCCGCTCACAAGGTGCCGGAGCCGGAGAGAGAGCAGCAGCGCCGCGTCCCCGCCGCCGTCCGCACCGCTCGCCCCGCCATGCCCAACTTCGCCGGCACTTGGAAGATGAGGAGCAGCGAGAATTTCGACGAGCTCCTCAAGGCGCTGGGTGAGGCGCGGGGCAGCCCGGCGCCGGGCAGCGGGCCGCCCGGGGCGGTGTGCCGCGCAGGGGGGGGGGNAGGGGGGGGACGACACGGGGGGACCGCAGCCGGAGCCGCTCTCCGGTGCCCGGTGCCTCCGGGGCCGGGCACCCGGGAGAGCTCCGCGCGGGGGAGAGCTGTGAGCCCTGCCCGGGGAGGGGCGATGGCAGGCACCGCACGGTGAGGACCCCACCTGCGAGCGCCGGTGGTCTTGCCACGGGGATCCGGGCTGCCGCTGGCCCGGCGGCTCCTGCCCCGCTCAGCCGCGGGGGTCCTTGCAAGACCCCGCGTTTGCCGTCTGTGCGGAGCCTGGCGGAGAGCCGGCAGCTCCCTGCCGCGGCGGGCTCTGCGGAGCCCCTCCGGAGGGCTACGCGCCGTGCCCCGGGCCCGCGCCGCCGCTGCGGGCGCCGCCGGCCTCTCGCCCCGCCTCGATCCGCGTGGTGCGGGCGAGCGCAGCCCCGGGCACGGCTGGCGACTTCAAGCTCCGCTTCCTCCCCGCTTCGCCCAGGTGTCAATGCCATGCTCAGGAAGGTGGCGGTGGCTGCCGCCTCCAAACCCCACGTGGAGATCCGCCAGGACGGGGACCAGTTCTACATCAAAACTTCCACCACTGTCCGCACCACTGAAATCAACTTCAAAATCGGGGAGAGCTTTGAGGAGGAGACGGTGGATGGACGAAAGTGCAGGGTAGGAGGAGAGCTGGGGCGTGTGTGTGTGTGTGTTACTAACTTCTTTTTAGATGGGACAAACCCATCTGCTGCTGGTGTCCCCAGACAGTGGCATTGCTGCCCCTTCACCCCTCACTCTTTGGGGGTTCTTGATCGTTGCTGTTCCTCTTGTCCCTCATCCAACACTCTCCCTCTTGCAGGGTAAAACTTAAATCTGAAGGTAACAGAGCATGGCAGGTCCCAAAGGCAGAGTTCAAATACCTGCTTGCCTTCTCCTTGGCTGGCAGGGTTTTGTCCAGCTCTTTTTTGCTTCCCTCTCCCCTGGAGACCTCAGCTGCAGTGAAAGCTCTCCCCAACCTCTGTCCCCGACGAGAACACGGGGAACGGTGGAGCAAGAGAGACCTCAAGAGTCAGGATTTAGTGCACAAACCTGACCTAACTTTTGTCCTAAACTGAATCAGCTAAGTTCACAAGCAGGATCGCAGCCTGTTGTTGGTTGGGGGCTGAAATCCTCGTTCATTCTCTCAAAAGTGCACGTCTCCAGTTTGCTGATCAGATAAGTCTTTAACAGTGTAAGACAGACTTTCAGCTAGTGTTATACCAGCCATAATTACACCATCTCCTTGAGCAGAAGTGCATTAGAGGGCGTTCACTGGAGTGTTTGGGCTTGATTCTGTGTGTGAGCCCCTGCTCCTCTACCTTGGTAATCACTTCTATGGCTGTGGAGGAGGCTTTAAGTCAGCAGCATCTAAGACCAGCTTCTCGCTGGTGTAGATACATAGAATCCAGGGTATTGGAGAATTGGGCTGTGATCATAGCTGCCTTTTGAAAAAAGTTATCAAAGGCATGGCTTAGTTATCCTTCCCTCAGGCACTTTACTCTCACACTTATAAGAGAAGTATATATAAAACACTTATAACAGAAGTATGAATAAAGAGTATCAGAATGCAGTCCCAAATGAGAATACAGTTTTAAAAGTAGCCTATGTTGGCAAAATAATCTACTTTCCAAAATACGACCTCTGCTAATTCTTGGGCCAGCTTCTGAGACCATTTGCACCACTAAAAATTCAGAACTTCCTATCTCCGAAGCAATTGCTGTGAATTTAAATTTATGAAAAAAGGAGGCAGATTCGGGGAGTCAGTGAACATTTAGAACATCCACTTGATCTCTAGGATGAGTTATCGTATATTTAACAGTTTGCTCAGGAAATGTTGCTGGCTTTGTTAATTTATCTTGTTCGGCAAAAGTAGTATTTTAATGTCTTCATGCATAATGCATATACAATAAATGTGACCCGCTTTCTAGAGAAGGATTTATTGCTGCAGATGGAAAAACAATAATTACGGCTGTAAGCTATGAAAGTTGGAAAAATCTGAAAGAAATGTGTTTTGTGAAGTAGTAAATTTTTTCCATGTGTTGTGAAATTATTTATAGTCCACTCTCAGGAATAAGTTGTACTGCTGTGTGTATATAACCAAGATGTGGCCACAGAGCAGAAACTGACAGATAATAAAGTAATACTTCAGAATGTAATTTGCAATATCTGGCAAAATTGCTGACTGGTGGTAGATTTTGATACACTTTATGAGGTGGAGGGTTTTGTTCTGCCAACTAACTTGGTCCATTGTTCATACAGACAAAGAGCGACTCATGTAGTTGAGCTGCAAGGCATAGCTTCTATAAATGCCATTTGAGATGGCTTGTTGGCTTAAAAAACCCTATTGTTTTGAAACAATATTTATAAAGTAAACAGCTAATTTTAAATCAAAGTAAAGGGTTTTTTCCCTTGGAAAGTCTGGGAAGTGTTAACTTGAATTTATGCATGCATATGCGCACACACATGTATATGTATATAATCACAGACTAATGAATGTCTCCCATGTGCTAGTTATAAAGCGATTACTTGCACATTCATTACAGGGCATCCTTCTGCACAGCTGTTCCATTGCAATGTAGAATAATAGTTCAGTGCTAGAATGAAAAGCAACAGAGTCAAGGCTTGCCTGTTTGTGAAAGCTAAACAAAATCCTATGTTTTTTTATTTTATTTCATTTTTCAGTGGTTTCATAGTCATTATTGAAATGCTTTGAAAAATGCCCGAGGGTATTTTAATCTCCAGACCCACACCCTTAAAAAAGTAGTATCGCAAACACTAGAGTTCTAACAAAGTTTCTTTAATTTAGTTGTGATTTATTCTAGTTTGTTGGCACAATAAGTGTTTAATCTACAGTTAAGTTGGCACAGTGCCATATAGCATGAAAGGTTGTAAGGGACAAATATTGTATTATTTATGACCACAAAATGATGTATATGATTCTTGATGCTTTTACACTAAGGGGACACTGTAGTGATAAATAACATGTCAGATCAAACCACACGTGTACAAAGATGCTTGGGAATGTAGACACTACATTATCACAGGTTTGTAAATTATACTTTTCAACATCAAGCATTTTATGAAAACTTTTTAATGTGGCTTTTTAATTTGGAAGCAAATGCGGATTTACATTGAAAAGGCACATTTACAATTACTTTGTTGTAAATATAATTTTGATTTCACCACTTTCCACTGATGTCTTTTTCCCTTTGCCTTTATCTATTTATGTGTTACTCCTTTACTGCAGCAATTATTCTCGCTACTGGTCATTGTTGTCTCTCTGCCTCATGCTGCTGGGGAATATAATTAATGTTATTCCTAATGGTTTTCTTGCCTGCAGAGTTTGGCCACTTGGGAGAATGAAAACAAGATCTATTGCAAACAAACTCTTATTGAGGGAGATGGCCCCAAAACATACTGGACTCGAGAATTAGCTAATGATGAGCTGATTTTGGTAAGAATCTTGAACCCACCCAATATATGCACCATATTAACAGTTTTTTCTTACCATGTAGTATGACTTACTATTTTTCCTTACTTAATTCCATCTGGAAAACTACCATTTTCATAATCCTCTACGATACAATTCATGCATCACTTTCTTTCTTTCTTTTTATTTTTTTTTTAAGAAAAAATGAAGATATATGCAGGTTCTTAGTTGCATTTTATTGCTGGAACTTTTGCCATACTTTTACTGGTAGAATAATCACAAGTGGGCCACTTCTGCTGTGTAAATTCACACCACCAACAAAGAATTCGTTTGATTTATTGCAGATTTTCTCTGGTGAAAGTGAGATGAAGGCATTTGACCTCCTTTCTGTAGAACCTTCTTTTTTAGGCATGGGCATAATATGTTGCTTCTTATACATAATCACATGGTGTATAGCAGGAAAGATGTAGCACATTGTTAGCATGCTTGAATCTCATTCCGTCTATGAAGAACATATAATTCCTCCCCCATCTCTGCCACCTTCCCCAATTCCTTGATCATCTCTGAATACAGTTCAAAATTGCCTTCATGAGTTTCTCAGAAATACATTGATTTGCACATTTGCTGTCAGCCAACATCCCCCCACTCCTGTGTGACCTTCCGTATGGCAGCAGGGTTACTGTAGGCATTCTAAGCAGCATCTCTGCAACTGCCTTGCCATTTATGCCATGAATCATGTGCAGTTTATTTATTTGTATTGTACTTATTTCTGTTAGAATTGAGTTCTCTTCACTGACTCTTTCCTCAGTAGTCCCTCTACATTAATGAAACAATATCCAGAACTGGATAAAGACACAGTTTCTCTGAGTTACAAGCAGCACAGTTCAGCTTGAGTTCAGAATCATTTTATTGCACATGTTCTTACTAGTGAATTCCAGATAAATAGTTGATTGGACTGTTACGCCTCATCAGTTTGGGCATGGAAGACATGCTGCTGGAGTGACGAGTAAGAAAACATCAAAGCAGGGAGGTTTTATTTCAAACTATCACACTAAACCTCTGCACTTCAAAAAACAAACAGCCTCCCTAATGTTTCTCTAAAGCAGTTGGAGCTCTGTTTTTAAGATTGCATCTGAAATAAAACCAGGACCCAAACCTAACCAAGTATAAACAAAAAGCCTTTAAGGTGTTAATATTATTCCAGACATCTTGGAACTGTTCACCCACCCCTTATGAGGAGGTGTATGCCGTTAGTGAAATCACACTGGTTTCCATTGAATGAATACTTCGATTCTGGATAACTTCTTTTGACTCAACCACTGAAATTCTTTATAGTATCAGAAAACTTTAGGAGGCAACGTACTTTGATCTCTGCTTCACATCTTTATATATAATGGAGTGGACAAAATATATTCTCAACTATAATTTTTCCAGCTTCCTAACAATACATTTCTGTAGTTTATTATTTAAGCAACAAACTAGGGAGGCAGCTGTTAAACAAAGTGAACTGTTCCAAGCAAAGCAAGAAAGCCAGTCATAATACAATTGCCTCCTGCAATCAAAAATGTGAACTTACCCAGCTGGAAAAGAAGAATGAGGTTGGTTAAGAAACCAGAGCGATTCAAAGATGATGAAGCCATCTAACCTTCTTTCTTGTATAATACAGTCTGTTGAGCTTTTCTGAATTAATTATTTTTCAAATTAGGATATAAATTAGAAAAACTTCCTTCTCAGTAAAATATTTCCATTTACAAGAACTCAATCACAACTTCCGGTAAGTTGTTTTACTGGTTAATTTCCTTGCCATTAAAATATACACATTTTTTCTAATCCGTGTATGTCTAGATTCAACTTCTAGTCATTACATACTGTGTATAAAAGAATCTAAATAATATGCCTGAAGTTTGTTATTGCAAATACTTCTCTTAATAACACTGATCAAGCCACCTCTTGGAAGAACCTTCTCGTTGTTAAGCTAAACTGTTGGAAGACTTTGAGCCCTTCCATATAAAGCAAGCTTTCCTTGAATCATTCTTTCAGTGCTTCTACAATCCCATCCAACATATAAATTTCCTTTCTAAACTATGAACACCAGAACTGCACACACTGTTTTGCTAGCAAACACACTGGATCCTGATGTAGTGGTGACTTCATCTCCCTACTCTTACCTGAAATTATTCTGATTTATATGCAAAGACTTTGTTAACTCTTCTTTGGGAAGCCATGCTCATCTGATCATGATCCCAAGTAGTTTTCCTGGTTTCTGATTCCCCAGATTGATCCCCTTCCCCTCTCCTGCAAGTTAGGACTATGTTCCTTGGTTGCAATGTATGATTTTACTGTGGCTATTATGGAAACATAGTGTTTGCTTCCAAGTGATCCAGATCATTCTCTCCATCTTTTACTATTTACTGTGAAATGCAGTTCCATTCTTCTACCTCTTTTCTGGAGCATAATGGCCTCTTTTGCTTTATTAAATATTAGGACATTATTTGGTCCTCAGGACAAAGATTTTCAAGCCCCTCATGACATTTGATGGGACCGAATGTACAAATCTTTTAAATACATGGGTCAACATGTTCAAAATCTTCTGACAACCTAAAGCTCAGGAACGAGGTGTTTCTAAGAGTAATGGTGGTGAGTGTGAGGTCTCTGGTCCTTTGGAGAAGTTAAGATGGCCAAAATTAACCCTTCTGAGAGGCAGGGTTCTACTGTTTGGAGGAAGACAGAAGAGGGTAAGGGAAGCTACATTTTCTTGTCTGTGGCCCCTAATTTTAGAACCCCAGAACATTCCCTCCAGACCATTATTTGGGGTTTAAAAGCCGAACTACCTGAAGGGACTGGCTGAGGTGTGTTCCTCAATTATAACAGGGAACAAAGTAGGAATGGGAGCTCTTAGTGAAAAGACCCTGTGATCCCTTTTGATCTCTTGCCTCTCAACTGTGTTTGGGTTCTTCGTCACTCCAGTGAAGAAAGATTCAACTTTGATTATTTTATCTTATGCTTGGAAAGTTTCCTTGGATCTAAGTCTGCAAACCCCCATTTACATCTCACTTCTTCAAAACAAAGATCACAGTGAGAAGCAGCAATCTTTGTCTTCTCCTTCCTTTCTTCTTCCATCCTCCCAGCTTTGTTAGGGTTCTTTAGGACCCGAAACTCATTCTCATCCAGTTTTGCTGCCCGTATCACTTCAAACATTTAACAGTTCCCATCTTCACACTTTTCAAACCTCCCTACTTACCTAAGAAATATTTTCTGTTCCTTTACTCTTTCTGATGTGCTTTGGTAAGCTTTCCCCATTTCCATTCTGGCAGAGTGCCTTAAATAAGCAGAAGGAAAACAAATTCTTGTGAACTTCTAGGTGTCTGCAGCTGGGAAGCTGTCTTTTATGGGGCAGAGCCTGTGATGTAGCAGTTTAGGAACTCTGTAAGGCTGATATTTATTCTCACAGTCTCTGCTCCTGTTTCTTTATCCAAAGAAATCTTTCGAGAAGTCTTGAGTCTCCCTCTTAGCTATTACATACATTTGCAGAAGAAATCAAGAAAACTCATACCCCATTTGGAAAAAGTTGCAAGAAGGAATCTAAACTGTGTTAGGCTGAGGCATGAATGGAGAAGAAGCTTGGGGCAACAGGCAGGGGGTGAGGAATGAGTTTTACTCTGTTGATACTGGCTGCATAAACGTTGGAGCTTTGCCACATAATTTTGATCTAATATGCTGCATTGCTTAGGGGATCCATTAGATTATGACATTTTCCTGGTGGAAGGATATATTTTTCTCCCCAACACAGCATGTTAAATCAAATGCATTTATTATCACATATAATAAAAAAAAACAGTTTTGAATTGTCATGACTACCACAGAGCTAAAATAGAAACCATATTACTGTATAATTATCAATCTTTCTTGCATTCTGGCAGAAGAATTCCTTATGTTCTTCAAAGATATTCCCTTGGAGCAATATGATGGTCTTCCATGTCACATCATGTCCTCTGGTACACAGATGCTGGGAACAAACTATTTAGTTAGCAAAGGTTTTCTTTATTTCAGGTACCAGTTAAGTTTGCCTTTAGTTCTCCTTAGCTCCTTGCAGCATGGAGAATGAGATTACTCTTACTAGTAGCGAAAATAATATTTGACTCATACAATGGCAGATGTAGGTCTAAAGTCCTGTTAGAAAAAGAGTCCTTTCAGCTGAATAAAGGAAGAAGGATCAAGCTCTGCTTTATAAAAAAGATGCTGTGAATGTGTTAAAACATTGCAACTACTTTCATCAGTGTTGTTTATTCCAATCTCATCTGATGCACTTACTGGGATTTCAGTGCTGCATTTTTAGAAGTACTGAACAATGCAGATAATAAAAATTACATGGAATATGCAAGCAAGGGAGGCTGAGAAGGACAGATCCCCGTCAAAGTCCACATTTGTCTTGACTGTATCTTTAGATTATATTGTTTTGTACTTTAAGACTGTAATGCATACAGAGTCATAATATCTATTTACAACTCCACATTCATAAACTATACTTGGATTAGCACTTGAGCAATCAAGATCAGACTATAACACAAAAGTATCTATTTCCTTTACTTGTCTGAAAAGTAAGATCTGGGATTAAGTCTATTCTAATATGCTTTTTCTTCCCTTTTCTTTTATAGAAAGCTGTCCCTGTGTGTTTTTGTCAGGGACGTTAATGAGCTATTAATCACTTGTGTAAGTCACAAGAACAAAAGGTGTGCTCTTGCAAAGTTAAAGGATGCTGCTTCCAGATGTTAGCTATTCAAATCAGAAATATTTCTATTCACACTTTATCTGCATTGCTGCTTTCATAGCTGCTTATGACTCTATATATTTTAGTTTAAGATTTTAAAGTGGATGATTACTGAAGAGGGCCTTTAAAAACAGCCTCAGACCACATTTTACACAGTTCACGTATCACACAGGGGTTCTCAGAATCAATTATAGCAAGGGTCAAAGATCAGAACATTAGGGGGGTTCAAGCATGGTTTCTATTCTACATTCCCTCCCCAGGAAAATCATGCCATTGTTGATTAAAACTGGTGAACTGTGGAGCCTAGATGAGTGAGTGAACATTTTTTAAATTATATTGCTGGCTTCTAAAATTAAACATCCTAGGTGAGAAGGGTCAGTGCAGATTTGGAAAGATACTTTGCTGCCGAATGCTGAGATTTGTGATGTGCCTAAGCCTTGTATCGAACAATGTTAAACTACCTAAGTGTTTAATTTTCCTGTAGATTTTGGGGAGTGATCTTAAATAAAATCAGTTATCAAAAGGAGGGTCTATTCATACTGAGGTCAGTGGGGGGTTTTGCTGCTGACCTCATTAAAGCAGCCTTGATAAAAGTTCGGAAGCCTGTAATAATGCATACGTATGTGTTGCATGGACCTAACACTTTAATTTACTGTTTACCATGAGCAGATTTACAAGGGGGCTTAGGGATCTGCAACAGCTGCTCACTAGTACAGCCTGGTCTGGGTCGCAAACATATAAGTAGAGAAAGAAGCCAAAAACATCTGCATCTTGGATGCGTCTGATCTTGTATATACCCTCTTAAAATATCAGTTGTAGCTTAGATGTTTACTGGTTTTCAGGACTACTACTGGGAGATACCGTTGTCTCATGTTCTTAGTTCTGTCATTCATTTGCTGCATGTGTCTGAGGAAACTGTATAATATAGCAGTTCTCAAACACAAATACCAACATTTAGGTACCTTGATAAATGACCTGATTTTGCACGGTCCTGTTGATTGATATCCTGCAGAAGGTGAGGTTGTATATTGGGTGATTTGCTATTAATACCCAAGTTTGAAAGTGGGGGCTGCACCTTCTGTAACTATGGTCTCATAAGGATTATCCTCTTTCATAAAACATAATGTGAGTCAGGAGGAGAGAGGAAATATGCAATATGCCTTTATTGTGAAGATTTATATATTTATTCTGGATAACTTGGAAGTTTGCATGTGGACAAAGATTTTTCTGAGGATTCGTTTAAGTAATATTTTCTCTTCTGTATTTGTTTGCTGATGTATTCTGTCTTCCTTTTGCAAGTTGCCTCTGCAGGTTGGTCAGTGGTGAGCAGATAACAGGGAATGTTTGCATACACTGGCACAAGTGATCTTTCCCAGGTGATTGTTTCAATGACAGTCTTCCTAATTATAGTGTGTGCTTATCACAAGGCACTTGTCACAAAGGCTCCTCATCAAATGTTTATAAAGAAGGCCTTCAAAAAGCAGATTTACTCATACAGTAATATATTACTGCCCTGTAATTCTCTTTTAATCTCTAACAATGTCAGTGGTCATCAGATTTTGAGTGAACTGAAAGAGGTCAATTTATTGGATTATCCCCCTGTGCAGGGCTTTGCTCGCACTGTGCTTTTGGACTCTTAGCCACAGATTATGACAAGCTAAGTGCAGAAAACAATTCTGTAATTTGCAGTCATTGGCCATTTAAAATCCTATTTTAGACTTAGGTAGAAGCCTTGCCTTGTAGCATGTTGAAAGATAAGTGGGACCTTTACAAGCTGATGAGAACGTGGTGTTTGAAAATCCTGCATCTTCTCCTTAGATTTGCATTGCAATTCGGGAGTGTTGCACTTTTTTTTAGTTGCTCTGTTGAAACTTCACTACCAAATAGCCAGGATTGCTCGCTCTCTTTCTTTTTATTAGGACGTTCTACTCCTTTGGGTCCTGGAAATCTTCTAAGTCTGCTTGTTCTGACAGGAACTATAACTTCTTTCCAATCTAGAATTAGAACCATACACACTAAACTGCTTCACCCTACCCCTGAATACAAGGATTTAAGTGTGAAGGATAGAGGAGTAACAGCCTCCTGATTTGGACCTTCCCCTGAGCTTGGGCCCAGCTGTATATTAGACATTTCTGTGAGTAACCACAGGAAAAGGAATGCAGCAAGTTTGAACAAGTTCCTCTTTGCTTTGTTTAGCAACATTTAATGGTGTTTTATCAACAATGCTAGCAAGTTACAATAAGATAGGGAAACACCTTCTACATATATCCACATTTAAACCATGTACATAACCATGACAATCAAAGCCATTTATTTATGTGCTTCAGTAGGGAATTAGGTCACTAATCATTTGAATGGATATAAGGTATAAAATCTAAGTGCTAAAAAATGCAGCTAATTCCTGAAACAGGTCAGAGGCCACATAGCCTAAGCTGGGTCTTCAAGGAAAGGATGCCTGGCTGTTTGAGAAGTGCCCCGTGGCTACGTGGTACTCCAGAGTACTTGTAATTGGCCTTTGCATGAATTTTGTCTCTTTACAGTCTAGATTTAAAGATACGATTGTCTTAAATTATAGTGGTTTTCCAGACTGTGAGACTGGTGAGTTGCAGGGAATGACAATCCTTGTGTATAGCAACTAAGACTGCTATGCATTTGGTTCCCCAGGTACGTCCATGTTTTCTGCACTTAATTTTTACCCTGACAGAGCAATTTGAATGCAGTCCATTGCCTGAGATTTTCAAGAGTCCAAAAGTCCAGCTGGAGGTGGATGTTGGAAGTTCAAAACAAACAGCCATTGCACTTTGTCACAAGCCTGTCAAGTTGTGACTGTGAGTGCACAACAGTCAGTCTGTGTGTACATACAGTGGACTTGCTGCCTCTGCAATGCATTCTGGTTGCACTCCTACTACTGAGCTTTCCCAGAAAGTTACTATTTCTTTTTTCTTCCTCCACAAATTTTTATCTTTATTTTCACACTCCCTCCTGTGGGTCTTGCAAGGAAGCTGCTGAACAGACTACACTGATCTCTTAGGATCAAGCTCTGCCCAGGAATGCAGTCTCAGAACTGGACACTAGAATTTCAAACACTCAGACCTATAGTGGCACTCTAGGACAGATTTGCAGTATGTATCACATCTATTGCAATCTACTCTTCCCTGCAGTGTTCCCTCTCAATACAACTGCTGTCCTGTTGTAAGAATAACTGCTGTTGCGCAGCTTTAGGGAAGGAGTTTGTCTCTTAATTTCATAGGCATAAATTTACTGGGGAGGTTACTAGACTTGGCAAACTGCTGCTGCAGCCTTTCTCATTAGAACTGGCTGATGTGGCACCCACTCACATCACAAGATATGGCTGCATATCTGTGCAGCTCCAACTGTCAGACTGGGGCTGTGCCAGCTCTTGAAGAACACTACACAAAGACTGTTTGACTATTATTTATGATTAGTGTTGAAATAGCGGTGGGGGACCCAAACTTCACTGTGCTTAGCAATGCCTGAATGTACTATAAAAAGACAATCCCTGTCACAGTGACTTTCCAGTCTCCACAGACAACCTCAAGCCCTGGATGGTCTTGACTCTGACTTGCTTTCTCTGGCAAAGCTCCTGCCGAAATAATTTTGCCTTTGTGTATAATTTTGGAAATGTTGAAGGAAGCCATAGTAAGGGTATTTGCAGCTGGTGCTGTGGGCAATGGAGAACTATCTGCATCCTTTAACATTAATTTTCAGACATTTTCATGTATAAGCTAAAAATGTATATGAAGATTGATATGATAAGCTCTTTATATCCATAAAAACAAAGCCCGTATCTCAAAAATACTAACAGATTTTTCTCCTCAATAAAGTGAACAAAATATAAACCAGAGTCAGTTTTAAAGCCAAATCCTTTCAAAGAGGTGTTGGCCAAAACAGGCGTAGAAAGCATTAAAACAAATAAAGTCCAGCTGAATTTTCATAACACGCTGGGGTAGGTCTGAATTATATTTTTCAGTGAGACCTTGGCAGTTATTACAACCAAACATCCCACCTTACAACTTGTTAGTGGTGAGCTCAAAACTATCTGTCAGTGTAGCTGAACATGAAGTTTTTTGCAGGCAGTTATTTCCTCACTCTTGCATCCATTATGTCCTTCATGTTTAATTGCTTGCTTAGATTTTAGCCTGCCAGACCTGAAATTACATACAAACACTTTGGGGTTTAGGTGGCTTTCTCAGACAGATGCCACAAACGCTGTCCTGCCTAAATGTCCTGATAATCTGTAGTGCAATATTGCTGTGCTAGAATTGCCTTTTAAGTGCAGAACTACAGAGTGATTTAAAAAACTCAGGCTTGCAGATGCGTATCTGAAACTCTGTTTCAGTCAATGGTATAACGTCATATAACACCAATTCTAAGTATCTGGAAAATTAAGGTACTCTGAGGTACTGAATCTGGTATATGAAATGGGATGATAATGGGACATAGTCTGTAGTAAGTCAGTGACTTTCAGATGTGTGGTGATCAAACGTGTGTGAGATCTCATAGGTGTTTAGTCATGTGAAATGAGTTTTATCTCCACTACATTTTTCTCCATTATGTGCCCCCATTTCAGACCCCCTGAAAGGAGGTTGTGATTTACACTGCCTACATTACAGCTTGGATGAGAGGGTTTTGGTACCCCAGCATGGTGTGTCAACATCTTGCAGCAGCATTATGTTTACAAGCTATAGGTATACATTCTTCTGGTCTTCAGCATTGCTCCACTGTCTTCATTTGAACTACTCTGATTTATACCTGCAAGTATCAAAGAATACCTTTTGAACATGCCATCTGAATTCCACCCTCAGTATTTCCAGTTCAAAGTGCTGCAACTGTTTCTAAATATAACAACAGTACATTCCAAATTCTCTTTCTTTTCTTATGTTTATTTATAAATGCATGCCAAGAAACTACAGAAAAGGGGAATTTCTGTGTCATTTATCATTCTGACAAAATTCATTGTGCCTTGGAAAAAAGGTCACCTACATTGCATTCCTCTTCCAAAATGACTCCTTTCTTTACTCTCATCTGTCAAAAGGCATAGGAAAACGTATTTCTGCTGTAGAACTAGCTACTATAGTAAAAATAACATTAAAAAATGGTGTTAAATGTTTGCTGGTTCCATCTCTTCTGATTGATTTCTATTTCTTTTCCAGACCTTTGGTGCTGATGATGTTGTGTGCACAAGAATTTATGTAAGAGAGTAAAAACATGAATTTGCTTGTCATCTGGGATGAAGTGGAGAACTGTGAAAATCCCCATTATAATGAGTATCTGTGTGTGCTGTTACTAATGCGGTGTTGTATGTGACCGTGTGTGTTATATCTGAACCCATATCCTCTGTTAAGTGTACTTTGCTTTCATTTTTCATCGCAGACACTATTCCTTCCCGGTTTTATGCCACCATTTTTCGTGTCTGCTTTGTATTTTGTAGTTGTCACTTGCTATGGTTTCATCAATTATTAAACTTATTGGGCATAACTCGCAGCCGTTTTGGGGTGTCTTTAATAGAAAACCCAGCAGTGCTTTGGTTAGGACTGAAACACTTTTTACCCTCTGTTGAAGTCAGCGTGGAGTTTCACTGCTGTTGGTTTGCATATGCTGTCAGGGAACACCTCCTAGGGCAACACAAAGCGCAGGAGAGCAAGTGAATTGCAAGGCCGTTTGCAGGCTGCCCTCTCAAACTGAGAGCTCTGCTTCTTTCCTTCTTTCTGTCCTGTCTCCTTGTGAGAGTTGTTGAGGAACAATTCCTGCATCCTGGGATTGTTGGGACTGTGATTCAGCAGAACCAGACAAGACAAGGAGAGGCCTTTACCCTCTTCCCTGCTGTGTCTCTGAAGAATGCCCAAACTTTCCCTGTTGAGACACTCATTATCCAAGTACAAAACCCAGCTGTATCTACAGGACAAATAACATTGTGATCATGACTAATACTTATTGTCATCACACCCAAGCACCTCAGGGCTGATCAGCCAGCAGAATCTGACATACTTTACTTGTTTGGGCCATAAAAAGATAAAGCTGGGGAAAGCTGCTTTCCTCCTGCCTTCTCGCCTGCAACAGAAAGAACTTCTGATGGCTGTACTCCCCCTCAGTGTTACAGCTCTCACTTATGGTGACTCAATATTTTATTCTTTGAACGACTAAGTATTTCACAAACCAGGGCCATAGTTCAAGAATGAAAGAAACACCAAATTTAATGTATTTATTCCGGCTCAGATTTCTGGCCACAGCACTATCAAGTATGAGATTCAAGATGAACAGACATTCCTCTAATAAGCCAGAAACTCTTCTGTTCTTCAGCCTTGGAAATATCTGGAGATTGAGACTAGAACCACTGCTTATTTCAGTGCAATATCCAAGCTTATCTGCTCAACTTTCAGCTTTGCAAGAATAATTTATCTGCTTCATGTCACCCAGTTGAGTATATTCCCTGTTCACTGGACTGTGCTTAATATTCAGAAAGGGAAAATAGGTCCAAATCTTGATTGTCTTGGGACATCCATGGGGAAAAAATTACTTTGTTCTTCATCACTCGCATAGCTATACAGAGGAATCCCCTTTGGCAGGATTGTCAAACTGCTATGGAGAAATCAGCTACCTGTTCTATACATTGCAATGTGAGCTACAGAAGCACAACAGGAGAGAAACATATGATATTTTCTCTCCTCTGCTCTGACAGGTCACACTTTCTTTCTCTGCCATCAGCACTCAAGGTACAATATTGCAGTTGAAAAGGGGGATCTTTTCCTTCCACACTCTAATCGTAAGCCAAACCCTGTTTCCAAGACCTTGGTTCAGTTGGTACCAATTAAATACACTGCATGTTAGCTCGCATTGAAGCATGGGCTGAAATTGTGGTTTGGATGCAGCTGAAGCTACCCCCTGATAAGAATGAAACCATGAGGGGGAATGACAGTGATCTATCTTTGTTTCCTATCTTCTTTTAAGATTCAAATGAAAATAGCTGGGTGTTTTTTTCCAAACAAATTCCATTTCAGGAGTATCTGGACCTGTTTGTGCAATCCACTGTGTCAAAGGACTCCACAAAAAGTGCCAGGCTGAGCTAACTCAAATCTTCTCAGTGATGCAGACAAAACTGTGTCTTGCCACATCAAGGCTGAGAAGTAAATAGCACTGTGTTGCAGGACATGCTGGCACATGCCATATCCCTACAGCAACAGGAGCCCACCAACACTGAAGAGTGCTTTGCCTCCACCTCCCAGAAGGTGGATGTGGGGGCTGATACAAGCTGATAAGGCAAGTAGTAGAGCCAAAGCCAGTATGCAGCAGGGCTGTTTTGCCATTCCAGAAAAATGCTACTCTGAGCAATTACCTTTTCTGCCTGATGCATGGATTGCAGTATCAGTATGAACCTCACATTGTCTACAGCGAGCAAGGGCATTTAAAGGAAGCAGTGATTTCTATGTTTCATTTCTAGGAAGACTCATGCTAAGCTGTTGTGCTGCTCAAGCAAATATCCTTCAGAAAGCTTTCCCACCAACTGGAAAATACCAAGTCAGGTTTCCTTCCAGTTGGCAATTACTGTCCAAGTAGTAAAGCATGAGCTGCGTAACTGAGTTGTAGAGGTTATGATTAAAAACAGGCTCCTGAGATATGAGCTACCCTGCATAACTGGGAACTTTCTTCTTCCAGGATTGAAACTGTTCCCCTAAGCTCCATTTGCAGTCTGGCATGACAGAAGTTCCTTTCTTTAGTTATTTCAGTGTGGAAAGTTCACCACTTGATTGACTTTCATGGAGTTACATTAGAGTTACTGGCGCATGGGTAAATTCATATGAACAGAGACTAGAATTGGTCCAGGGTGTTAGTTTTATAGCTCATTGTTGAAACAGTGCAAAGGCCAAATTGCATTTTGTGAGTCCTCCTGGATTTAAAAGCTCTTCAAATCTAGGCACACAAGGATTTGGAATTATTGTACTGGCCAAAAGCCTTGCAGTTGTCTCCTGCCTTTTTTTTTTTGCTGAGATTAAGCTCTTTTGGGAACGTGGAAGTTGAACAATGCCAGGGTGGCCAACAGAGACAGTTTTATTCACTTTTTGTGTAAAAAATCATGAATTCACCCCTCCCAGATGAGGTGACAGAAGCAGAGTAGAGTTACTGTAGCTGGCATCTACGAAAACTTAGCCTCACAATGTCTGAGTGTTAAACAGTTGCTTAGCAGAATAGGATCCTGAAAGCTTCAGGCGGCTGCGCTCTGCACATAGGAGGGAGGGATTTTTATAGACAAAGGTGCCAGGACAATGGAGCACCTAAGTGTTACACAAGTGGTTTGTTGATTACTTGATAGCATGTGGATATCTGAAAAGGGCCCCCGGGGATTTTATGGATATTGCCTTCCAGATTCCAATCAAAGAGATGCTCTCTGCATCACTAGGTCTTTTAATCAGGCCTGTGATGGAACAAGCAGTGGAGCCAGGGACAGAGCCTGGCTCACAGTTATGTGTACCAGTGAGCAAGCAGAAACTTCCTTCCTCTTGTGCTGCTGTGTTCTAATTGGCACTTCATCACTTGACCTGGAAGTACTCAGTGGTTACAAGCATAGAATGGTGACAAACATAGCTCATGTCTGTCTGGATGGCAGCTGATTGACCAGTGTAAGCATAACCACCCACTGCATGTCTGCTGTCTCGCAAGTCTGTGCCCAAGAAGCTACACTTCTGAGGTCTGCCAGTGCTCAATGGTGATGGCCAAATGACTTTCAGGCCTTGTTGCTAAGAACGTTCTCACCATATAAGTGAGTGCATTAGGGAACTCTTCCCTGTGAATTTATTACATACAACTATTTATGTTAGAGAGTATTTCTCCACACAAGTCTAGCAGAGTACAGATAGCTAAGAAGGTGAGAAGTCTTCCTCCCTGAAATCTAAAGGCTTTGTCTTGCAGTTGCCTAAACAGTTCTGCTGGTTGAACGGATACAGTACAAGTGAGTATTCAGTTGCCTAAACATAGGTGTCTACAGCTATTTTAGAAGTCTGGTGTATCTAAGAGATCTGTGCAAAGCTGGCATATAACACTCCTGGTTTTTGGAGAGCCAGAGCAGACCAGGGATAAAACCTGAGGGCACCACAACATAGATGTCTGTGATTAGGCAACTGACTCCCAACCTGTGTGCCTGCAGGCTTGGGACCATGCTGTGCACTGCATTGACCACACTGATAACTAACTGCTAGAGCAAGACAAAGAAAGGGTTATACAGATATCTGCAGCAACTTGGCACATGTGTAACATTTCACAAAAACAAAACTTCCCTACATGAGTGGAACGCTAGGATACAGCAGCCATATTCTCTGCCCTATGGCAAGAAGAGTTCATTTTAGGATTTTCTTTTGATTTTCCGTACTTTGTTCTTATGCTGCTTTCATAAAACATCCATTGTTTTTCTTTTCTCCAGGAAAAGTAAACATCCTAACCAGTAAACAGATCAGGCAGTGAAGTTGGATTCAAAATAGTCCACTGTGGGAAACCCAAAGTATGAAAAAAAAATTTCAGCCAGAAATGTGATATTGCATTGAATTGTTCAGTTCACACATATCTGCACCACCAGCTACTATTGTGTGGGAACAGAGCTGTCCCAGTGCATGCTGTATGCCCTGGAAAGCTAGTGCTGCTTTAGCTCAAGTGATCACTTTTTGCATTCTGGTGCAAAGAGATCTATTTCTGCTGACAGGAAGCTCCAAATCCCACATGGATGCAGAATCCAAAGTCTTTGAATCCTGTTAAAATATGTGCTGTCTGAATACTGCCATGCCAGAAGTAGAACAACCTAAGGTGTTCTCTTTGATATTACAGATGGCTGGCTGGCTAGCTAAGGAGGGTGTTGGAAAAAATGCTGTTATTAATAATGGAGGAATAGGTGGGAATAGATGTCATAGTGCTTTCTCCTAATTTCTTCAGTTTCAGCATTCCCCACATTGCCTCCCAGAACATGAGACAGTTTCGATCAGAAGCAAAAAAAAACCCCAGGATTCTTGAAATATTAGTTCACTCTTACTTGACTCTTGCTGCACTCTGCTAAATCAGAGTGAAGTTCTGACACCAGGGATTTTGTCTTGTATCTCTCATTCTGTTTCCATCTGAGGGCCTGCCAGTGATGCTCTGCAGACCTGATCTGTGGCAGGCACTCAGGTTTTTTGCCATGTTCTCAAATCAAAGAGGAATCCGACAACTAATATGTTTTACAAGCTTGAGTACGATTTGCTGTTAGAATTTGCTGTATGGTCACACACTGCAACTAGAGAGGAAGGTGGTGAGGCTTGAAATGGTTTCTGCAGCAGGCAATACCAAAGTCTTCTACTAGATACTGCTATCTCCCACACAAACCAGCCACTCACTGGGAGAGGCAGTTCAGTTGCTCAAACAGAAAGGAGGTGACAGTCTAGGTGACTGGACTACAGATTTCTTAAAAGCCCTGTAGATACATATCTCAATGTTAATCTTCACAAGATGTTCATGTGAAGCTGGCTGAGTGATTTCATCATAGCTCTGATGAGTTCACAGAAAGTTTTCAAAGGGGCTGAAGCTTTCTGTCTGAGCAGCTGCCACTTCTGGGAGATAAAGGTGCAATTGGAAATCAAGTGATCTTACAGAAACTGCAGATAGGAATAGCTACAGTGCATCAGTGCAAACGTCCTCTGTCCTCCAGTGTATGGTGCCTAAGACTCTTCCCTGTGACCCCTGTGAGCCTGCATATATATCCCTTTAGCAGGCTGAAAGACACACAGCCAGTCTGCCTCCAAACCATGCCTTGGAAGTACCTCTGTGTGCTTGTGTCCCATTCACTCCATTTCCTCACTTTTGTGTTCCACATACACAAAAAAAATGGCAGGACTTTTTTACCCACATCGAAGAGACCAAGGGACCTGTCACCTTTTTAAACACATTGAGAATTTTTGGCATCTCAGGTTAGGCTGAGACAGACAGCATCACTGAAACATACAGCAGTTTTGATGACCAAGGACTTAGGGATGCTACTCACTGTGAGTAAAATAAAGTTTGCTATCCTTTTGTGTTTAGCTTCTATTCTGCCCTGTGACACAAACCCAGAAAATACACCCACAAGATGACAGTTTATCTTAGTGTCCCTGGAGAAAGATCAGTGATTTAAAACAATCTGGATGGAAAGCAGTGTTATCAATGTTACTCAGAGAGACCTTTTGAGTGTTAATCGATAGTCCATGTCAATGCTGAGATTGCGATGCTATTAAGAGGTTGCTGATTGCTGAAACTATTTCTTTCCATTTCTCTTGCTGCAGTTGGGAGACTTTTAAAATGTTCCATATGTGGAAGTTTATGTAAAATTGACACTGTGCCATAATGATGCATAGTGAGTCTGGAACGTCTAAATAGTGATATTAATTTGCATATGATCCTCTGTAGGGTGTGCCAGGACATCAGCAATGACTGCAGTGAGAAGTCTGTGTCTGAAGTAAGCACCTAATAACTCTTTTTGCAGGAGTTTAACACTGAGCTTATGCAGTCTGTGGCAAGGCTAGAGACTGAGAACATATTGCAGTTATTACAGAGCTTGAAGTCCAAGTTCCTTTTAAGACACGTCACCAGCAATGTGTTTTAATCAGAAGTATTTCAGTGAATTAAATTGGAATCGTCTGGACCTGACTGGCATCATGTTCTCTCAAGTGTGATTTATTTCCTAATTCCTTTAATGAACTTAATATCAATACTTTGTGATGAACATGAAGAACAAACAGTAAGGATCTGTAATGCTCTCCATTAGCATAGGTTATACAGAAATGTTGCGGTTGTTGGCTTTGTTGCAGCAACAAAGAGAATCTTCAAAACAGGTCATAGGGCAGCTATGGGAATAGTCAGAATGCTGTAAAAGGATCATTTTCAGGGACAGAGCTTTCTTCCTTGCTATTGTTTAAGTAACAGAAGAATGAATTAATTCACTGATATATCACCAACATTTCATCCTGCTGGAAAAATATCTAAGAATATAGTCCAGGACTTTGGGTGAGGGACATCTTGCAATGTTTCTCCTAACCCCATAGCCAGGGTCCCAAGCAGGATGGACACAAAATTACTGTTTCAAAATAGGAAGAAGGCAAGAAAGGTGTCGTGTGTGTTTGTCTGTGTGTGGAATAGCCATCGTGCCAGACTACCTAGTTTTCGCACAGCTCTAGCAGTCATAGCTAAAGATGAACACAGTACTCTCCTGCCTTTCTTTCAGTTTATTAGAAAGCGACCGATTTTGTTCAAAAGTTATTCACTGCTATCTGACTGAAAGATAGACAGATGGTATGACTGAAAGACCTCACTCCAATCTTGGGAAACCAGGCTAAAATATAATGAGAGATGGACAGCTGACACAGTTTTAGTGACAGAAGGGAATACTATACACTCCTGCCAGTAGGGTTAACAGTGCTATGAGATGTACCGTTCTGTTATTTTCCCAAAACATTCTGATTTTACTGTGTGGATTGACACTGTGGCACAGAAGATTTTCATACAAAACTCAAACAGCTCCTTCGCCTCTCTCACCACAGGTAGTATTCTGCATGTTATGAGTATGGCAGTGGGGAACACTTTGCATTGAACATAAAAGTTAAAAAAATCTCAAGTATAATACTTGGAACCATAGAAGGATCTCAGAATAAAGCCCTGAATCTGTTCCAAGGTAGGGAGGAGGAGAGAGAGGGAGTTTGTAACTTTTTCGACCATTTTTTTCTTGATTTTGGCTAAGAAACAGAATTTAAGGAAGGGTTTGAACACTCTGTCATAATTAAAAGCCTGGGAAGAGCTTCTTTGTACGCTTTTTAACTTACATGCATTTGAACAAATTGCTGTATAGCTCCCTAAACTATTTGACATTTCCTCTTGTTAGGGCAAATTGTGGTTACATCTACTTTTGACTCTGATATCTTGTGAAAGAGTAAGTTGCTCTCTACTAAGTTTAAACAATTGTGTGTGCTAAATGCTTGTAATAAGTGCAGTGGCCTGTTAAATTAAGCTTGAATTTATTCAGGATATGTTAATTTCATGAATACTTTTGAATAAGTAATTATGTTTTTGCCTGAAGCCTGTCATTTGGATGCTGCAATAATTAGGCTGCCTGTTTGCCAGATTTTATCATCTAATAACACAAAGCAAATACAGAAGGAAATTGCTGGGTGAGGAGAAAAAGTTTGTATCTTGAAGAAGAAGACACTGGGATAAGAATTTAAAAGACACATCTCTATAAGCAAGACAGCAGTTAAATAAGTTTTTGGAGCTGATTCAACAGTGACAGGGTTACAGAGTTCCTCTCACAGATAGCTGCCGTCACAGCTGGGTGACTGGAGGCAGAAGCAGACGGTGGTCCATGGGGATGGTTGAGGGCAACCGCTCTTCATGTTGAGTAGAGCATAAGAATCTGATGGCAGCCCACTAGTGTGCATCTGGTAAAGACAACAGTACACAGAAGCTGGTCATAAACAGATGAGATCAGACTCAAGGAAATGATGAGAACCTACAAACATCCTGGTGCTCACTGGCTGGGAGCGGCATGAATCTCCCTCTCAGTTACCCAGTCCCGGGAGGTGTATAATCATTCTGTTATACTGCAGTCTGGGCAGCAATTTTTAGCTCATTCCTAGGAAATTGCAATATTGCCTTGCAAGAGTTTTACTACCATAGTTACCCACATATATGTAAAGGTGCTTTTTAAAATAAAGTCTCCTCTCTCTAGTTTGGGCGTATGTTCCCACTGGAGTCCACTGCGTCTCTGCACTGTCCAGAATTTAGTATTGCTGCACAGAAGATGGAAGGAACTAGCTGGCTTTGGAGGGCTATCCATGGAAATAAAATGTGAGAAGCCCTATGCCTCACACAAATGTGAGACCTCATGGAGCAACAGGGTGGGGAATGCTATACACAGAGCCAGCACCAATCAGCAGATGAAACCAACTTGCCTTCGGTCAAGGAAGAAGCTCTTGTTCCCCCTCTGCCAGAGTCAGGATGTGCCTTTCTGAGTGAGTCTAGGAATAAGGCACAGGAATGTAGGGAACGACAGGAAGGTGGATGATCAGGGATTGCAGCCATGATTTACTGAAATGGAAGATGTTTTTGTGGGACACACTTTTATCCCTTGAAAATAGATGTAAGGATGTCCTTATATTTAAGGATGTCTTACATAGCTCTTTCACTCCACCTAGTTAAGGCCTCAGTCCTGCAATTGGTATTTTGAATGCTGCTCGCTTGAAAGCAATAGGGTTACTTGCTCAAAGGCTGCTTAGCTTGTGTTGTCCACGCGCACACACACACTTCTGCACTGGGAGATCTTGGTGCAAGGCTGTTGAGGGAAACTACTGGTGTGAGCATAAGAAATCTCTTTTAAGGTTCATCTGTAAAGTGCCAGCTGCATTTCTGACTATAAAAAAAGCAACAGTGCCCTTTGTACATATGACTTTAAGGGCATAATTTGTCTATATTGGTATAATAACTACTATCTTCTCATGCTTAGTGTTGCAAGAATAGCCAGAAGGCATTCAGCCTGCATGAAGCCTGCACCAGAGATGCTGTATTCTCCATAGCACGTGGTAGTGTCCTCTATTGTTTTTGGAAATCTTTGTAGTTTGAATGCATTATTCAGCTGTCTGATCATGTAGTTTGAATGCATTATTCAGCTGTCTGATCATCTGTGTGCATGATAAACTGGGCACTTTTTACTATTGTTTTATAAAACTGTGGCTGTGAAAATGAAGTGGCTTTTTATTTTATTTGGGCAAGAAAGTGATTTATGAAAAGACACATCCATTTCCCTGCTGGGAAGTTCACGTGTGCTTTAAGCCCCAGAGCTGCCTGTGGGCTGAGACTCTGCCTTTGCCATAGTTATTCACCATTTATATTATTGGAGTGCACAGGAGGACTGAGCCCCTCTATTGCCCCAGACTCTACTGTGCTAGGTGCTGTACAAAGACCGTTTGAGGACCTCCCAAGCTTCAGTCTCTGTAATTGCCTTGGGGCAATAGTCCTGGGGAGAGAAAGACACTCTCCTCTTCCCCACCAGGTTCAAATGGTTCATGTGCAGGTTTTCATCTCTTGTATTTCAGTGGTGAGCTGGAGGGACAGGAGGAGGATTAGAGCAGTACAGAAAAATCATTCGCCCAGCCTTGCTTCAGTGCCTCCCCTCTTAGCTCTCTCCACAGCAAGGCCTTCCTCCAGAACCACGCCATTTTCCCTTCTCTGGGTTCTTGGCTCAATCTGGGCCTGGGAAACACTGCCCCATCTGTTGGGGGGGGGTGTCTCAGGACAACCCTCACTGTGTGACATGAAGCTGTGCTCAGCTTTAATCTGGAGTTACAGCTGAGTGCATCCAGCTTGGTTTGGGCAGCTATGATAGCTGGCTGCGCCCACTTGGCTTCATCTGGTGAAGGGTAAATGACTGAAAGGATGAAAATAGGGCTTTTTAATTGCCAAGCCATCTGAATCAATAGGGAACTCTGCATGCTACTACGTGTGGTCTCCATGGACCCCATATGAAAGATGAAGGCAGCTGTGACCTCGCTTCACCACCCTTGCCTCAATCAATAGCTACCAGCTTTTAAAGTCCCAAAAGGTGTGATTAAGCCTCTGCTGCATGAAGTTAGCGTTTCCTAGCGTACAGCCCATTGTCCTGACTCAAAGGACCTAAAAGCACTTATTCTGTGAGGGTTAATGACCAGATGTCCCTGGAAGGAAGCCCATCAGCCCTGGCCCTCAATGCCAGGAATTACTGCAGATGATTTCATTCCCCTTTGCATCCCTGTCTTAGCTTTGGTGGGCAGCATGGAACACTCCACTTGAGTAAACGAGTACATGCACACAGGAATAATCTTAGTGATGTCCTGGGAGAGGACTGGAAAGAGAATTGCGTTATTCATTACTGTTGTGTGGAGGATGCTCTTAGTCTATGAGAGGAACAATCAGAGGGATGCAAACTCAAACCCTTCCATACCTGGGAGTATGATAGTGCATGTTTCAAGTCCATATATCCAGCACTTTCTCTGGAGCAGTCCCTCTTATGGAGTAAGTGCTTGTGTAGCTGTGATAGTGCCAGCAAGGCTTAAATCAGACTGTCCCCTTGCAATAGCAAGGCTTTAATAATGCGTGAACAGGACAATTGCATTGTCTGTGTGAAAGCAGTAAGGACAGGTTTATGGTATGCAACAGCAGGTGCTCCAGCACCTTTAACAGGAAGGGAATGGGCAATATAGTTTGGAGAAATAAATGAACAAAGCAAAAGTTGCTTCATATATGATGTATGTAAGCTGCACATTTAGCAGTGCTAATATTGATACATCATTCTCTACGGGCCATTTCAATGTCACCATTTTCATGCAGAAATCCAACAGTACATACATCAACTTAAAAGGGTTCTTTGAGCAGCTGGCTTTCTTACTTGCATTCTTCTTTTGCTCTGTCTCATTATTGATCCCACAGCTCAAGAGGCTGTGAGGATGTCTCACTCCAAGGAAAACAGTAATACTGGTATCTTGCTTTCCACATGGTGTATTATTGACTGTATGTTACTCCACTCAGGCAGCACAATTGGATAGGGAATTTGGTTAGCACAGTATAACTAGGGTGTGTGATAATTACTGAGGTGTCATTATCAGTCTTATGACATGTTTTTGCAGTTGTTAATTAAGGCTTTTATTTTCCTTTGTATGTTAAAATTTTGAAAAATTGTGAACAGTATTTGTAAATCTCTAGTCCCTATAGCCAGCAGCAGCTTTGCTTTTGGAAAAAGAAAAGCTCTGTAAGTCTTCTTTCCATAGGTTGTGCCTTGCAGGCGAGTCTGTGTGTAAGGACAGGTCATTAAAGATTTGCTGATAAAGGGTGGAGGCAGAAATAAACTTACACATGCACAGAGTATGGAGCACAGATGAATCCAGTGATGATTAAGTTTGAGTTCAAGATTAGTTTCTTCTGAAATGCCATCAGAAAGCATTTGCTCACAATCTAGGTCACAGCAACAAAGGCTATGGGAGGGATTGACTGAAGGCAAAAGGAGTGAAGCTGAAATTACCCATGTTCAACAGCTGCCTAAGTCTTAGCCAGATGTTTGCAATGTTAAATATTCTGTGGGAACAGAGGTCTGTACCCATGTAGACTCTGTAGGCAGAAGAAAGTGAATTGTACGTTTATGTAAGTCCACACAATGACCTCTTAACTATCTTACCTGTGCTGTTACCAAAGATCTCTGCTTCTGTTCATGCTAAAAGTATGCTGAACACTCTTTTTCACAGCTAGCTCATACTATGATTTTTTTCTACTGCTTCACTTCCTTCCCCCAATAAAATAATTGTTCTTTGAGCTCAGTACCATGAACGAAACATTGATACGGATTAAGATGACCAGCAGATGATGGAAAACAGAAAATCCAGCTAGACTCATTCAGCATAAACAAATATTTTGAGGTGCATTGCTCAGGCAGTGATTAGTTTGCCAGCTGTAGGCAGAGCTACAGAGGAAATTAAAAAGATGGAGTATGCTGAAAACTGCAGAGGGAAAGAAACTACAGCACGGTACACTGATTCATAATGCAGCAGGGAAAGAGTGGGGTTTAGACTAGGATCTGCTGGATTTTAAGAGTCTTGCCTCCTTGAGAGTCAGCCCATCTGTGAGAGGCTTTCTATACTGTCATGCCAGCAGTGGAGAGGAAGCTTTTTTTTTTTAATAGGCAGGAGGGGGGGAAAGCCCTACATAAAACCCAAGCTCTCATAAGAGGAAAATATTGTATGTACCTTTTCAAAATCCTTCAGGATGCAGCTGCAGATAATGAAGACAAATGATTCCTTCAAAATGCCAATAAAGATAATAATGGAAACGAGCTATGCCTAGAACTCACCTCAGCTTCAGATTCTGATGGCAACAAAGATAATAGCATAATGGAGCCTATTAATGCAGTAGGAGGCAGATATAGACAAAAGCTAGAAGGATGAAGAGTTATTTAAAATCTCAGTGATATGTACAAAAGAGTCTGAGGCAGGAAATCATCACTGAGATCATGAAAACATGAACAGTACATGCTAAGTAACGGAAGTACATTATAGCCTCACTACCTTTACTTGCAGATACTACAAGTAGCATCTCTAGTGCCCTCTCCAAAATGAGATATCTCAGCAAACAGCAGTAAGTGTAAAATAGTCAGAATGTTTTCAGAAATACAATTCTTTTTCAAGAAATATCAGTCAGGCCCCAAACTGCTCCTGTCAGAGGTGGAACATCAGACAGGAAAATTCAGTAGGTTTAGGGCAGAATTTCTACTGAAAAAACAGCCACTTACTGAAACTATGCCACTAATTTTGGCACTTAATGGTATTACAAAAGACATGGGAAAGCTAGTTCCAAGTTCTTCTTCCTGTTTTATCTGATGCCTTGAGCTTCAGTCTGATAACATGGAAGATGCCTGCTTATGGTAAGAGCTTTTTGGCAGCCTGGAGATTCTACTAGTCCCTGGAAATGATAAAAAGATCTGAGAGAAAGAATTCTAAACTATATGCACTTCCAAAACAGAATACTAGTCACCTTATCACTTCATACCTAACGCTATCTGATAATGTAGCAAGGCTGGAGTGTTCTTTTGTGTCACTTCCTCTGATTTTTTAAGAAAATTTGGGACATAAATTAAATGTAAAGCCATAGAAAAAAACGTATTTTGAGATGGAAGTTCTGGAGAGGGAACTGAGAAGATTCAAGGATGCTATGAAACAGATGGGGAAGTAGAAAGCCTGGTTTGTTTCTGTCAAACTCATCACAGGATTCCTGATGATAACGCAGGCACTTCCAGCGCCCTGGTGAATCCTGAACAACAGATAGGCCTGCTCTACGTACAACAAAACATGGAGTTGTCACTAAGGTCTGTTGAGAACAAGCCTGTAAGTGTAAGGGACAAAGGGACACGCACACCGTTGGAATAGCTCTACTTACAGATCAGTGCTGAAAGCACAGCTGGCAGCCTATATTAATGAGGTTTAATCTGTTATCCAAGGAGACTATACATATATCATGGGACTCTGTGACCTCCCAGAGGGGGACTGACTACTAACTTCACTAGGATGGCTTAGAAATGATCTTGTAGCCCTTCAAGGCCTCTCCTCTACTGATTTATCATCTCATATGCTTTTGAGATTCTGTCTCACACCTGCCCTTGAAACTTCAGCCTGCTCCTTTTTAAACTTGTCCTGATAGCTCTCCTAGACTTTCACACATCTGTAAAAATTCCTAGAACCACAATATTATCCCTCTTCAGAAAACCCACACGTGTCAAGGAGTCTCTGACACACAGGACAGTGGTGTGGTAGCAGAAGGGCTGTGCCTCTGCTCCTGATGGTCACTGGTACTCTGGACTTCCCCAGCTGCCTGTCATCTCACAGACGCTAAAGCTGTTGCAGCAGGAGCAGTCTCTGTTACACATGTATGGTCCACATTATGGTGGGGCCTCTGGAGGCAGCAGTATATTACCTCTAAATAGAAAAATACCGCTACCAAGAGAACAAAGACTTTCAACTGAGATTAACATTTTATTGCCTGGGCGGTAGGTATCAAAAGGCTTTATGGCTCTTCTGGAGGCACTTCAGTCCAGTTGGATTAAAATCAGCACAGCTGTTCCCCAACTGGTTTTAAAAATGCTTCCAGCAAATGCCACTTCCTGCTGTTGCTGTCCTTCTGGAAGCGGCACCATCTTGCTCAACTTAGCTCAGAGACTTGCTCTTCCTCTTCCTCCTCCTCTTCTTCCTCTTCCTCCTCCCCTGTGTGTTTGCTTCAGGCCTAGCAGTCTCCATCCCTGCATCCTCTCTGCACTTCCCAGCAACAACCTTCAGCACAAAACTGATGAGGGCTTGCCAGTAAGGAAATGAAATTGCACATACAAACAAGTGAGGCTGTGAGTACGGGAGATGTCAGGTTCCTCTTGCTTTGCTCTCCCCTCTACACTGGCCTTGGGCACCAGGAGCATGTAGCTCTAACTGGTTCTTCCTGCACCGATGAGACAAGGTGAGCCCTGCTGTAGCCAGCCGACTCATCTGCCTCGGGGCTGCTCAGCAGAGGCAGTAGGATGGGTATTTCCTTGTGCAGGCCGTGTGGAGGTGAAACTTTCAGATGGCGAGGACCGCACAACCGGCAATAGCAATTAATTGTTTCTGCCTCTGCTGTGGCTGATAGGGTGCAGAAACCCTTGGAAGCAATGCAGGGATGAAGAGGGGCTGGGAGACTCAGGCCTCTAACTGCACTTGAAAGTGAGCAATAGAGTGTGTACATTTAAAAGAAAACAGTTGAGAGTGCCTGTGCTGAAGAAGCCAGGACAGCAGGACCAGAGCAGCTCCTCTCCTGCTGAAGAGCTGCAGATGGGTAATCCTGCTGGGAAGCTGAACAGCAAAGTGACAGAAGTAGAGTTCAGAGTTCGTCCAAGCTCCTTTGATTGCTCTCCGATGCACAGCATCGAATGAGACTCTTGCTGTGCTCTAGCCTAGATTCCACTCCATCCCTAGGATGCAGATGCCATCTGCAGGAGCCACTCGATCCAGCCTCCTGCAAGCTACAATAGCTGTGAATGGAAGATTTAATTCTAGTAATTGAAAAGGTGGCAGAAAAGAGATTCTGCCTGTGTCCCTGCCTGCACGCCGAGAAGGAAGCACAACCCTTTTTTGTGGAGATGGCTGCAATGGCAGGTGGCAGTGAAACTGCCTCTCTCAGCTAGGGTCCAGGGCAGGGGACACTGGTTGGCTCAGGCACTCCTCTTATTCTAGGTTGTAAATTGAAGCTCTCTCCCTGTAGAGCTGGGGGCTTCCCACCTCCACCAAAAGTGTGTTTGACAGTATTTAGACAGTCTGGAGTTGTCTGTTCCCACAGCTGACTTCCCCGATATGCCTCTTGGGTTCTCCTAAATACACAGGGCTGTGGGACTCTTACCTAGTCCTGACTCGAGGACCATTTTCTAAGACAGGTGATACAGTGTTCTTATCTCAGACTGGTTTGGGTTTCTAAGAAGGATGCATATGGTTTTGAATGGTCGTTATCTTCATGAGTTGAGTTTTACCTGCTAAAAGCCTCATTCAGTGCAATATATAAAGGAGTCCTGAGCACACCCCCAATACCTCTCTCTGTCCTTTGGGTCACAGTGCAGGTAAGGAAATACCAAGACTGAGTTGAAAACAGAACTCGCTGTGAGCCAGATCCCAACTCACCAGAAAACAAAATGCAGAAAGTGGCTTGTCCAGCTGTAGAGATTTCCACGCATGACTGAAAATTGTCAGGTGTGGATAAGCTGTCATCATATTAGAAGCATTTAATAGCAATCAGCAGTTAAAAAGAGCTTTAATACCATCCATACTTCCCTTGCACACTAGGGAATTACAGTGCCTGGTGCTGAAGGGTGTAATTTTATGATCATTCTTGCCAACTGTTACACTAAATCCCCCAAATTTCTTTCTTGTGGATGTATGGAATGTGCTCCCTGCTGCCATCCCTCTCTGAAGGGATGAAGCTCTGGGCCCTCTGCAGCTGGGATGTGCCCAACAGCGATGCCCAGCACTCAGCCCTCCTTGCTTTCTTCCCTCCAGATGTGAGAAATGCACATAGTGGTACTTGCCAAATTAAGCATTCCCCTGCAGTGAGGGAGGACAGCAAGCAATTTGGCTGTCCAGAGTGTGTGTGAGCAAATGGCATGTGAGATCTGCCTTCCTGAGAGGGAAAACACTTGTTCCCGGAGGTTTAGGGGTGAAATCTCGGCCAGCAGTGCCTGGGCTTGCAAAAAGTCCTGAGGTAAGAAAGCTGAACCGTGCCTCCCCCCTTAGTTTCCAGCAGTGTTTAGGAAAGAAGGCAACAAATGCCATCCATTTAAAACAAGCATGTCAGTAACAACCACAGCCTGAACCAAAACAGATGTCATCTCTGTAGCTGTTAAGCCTGATATTTCACAGACTGCCATAAGCGCTGGACAGTGTAGCTTGAGGTTCCCCAGTCGCTTGTTGTACTTCCTGAAATGAAGACCTCATGCTCAAACTCAGGATCCAGTTAATCTGCCATCAGCACAAAATAGTCCTTCTTCTTCCTGACATCTCTGGGAAAAGACTTTGCATACACTTAAACTTTGCTGAATAACTAGAAAAGGCGATTTTTCAAGCTCCCTAACGATACAGAAGGACCAACAGTACTGCAACCTGAAAATAGGTGCCTGTTTTCAGAATAGTAAAAGTTCGCCGCCCTATTCTTTTATTATATGATCTACTTGAACTAAGCATGTTTACTCTCCTGAATTCCCCTTTTGATACTAATAAACTCTTCACAGCAAGGTTATTCTCTCAAACGCAATTTGAGCAGTATCCCATATACTTTTCTCTCACAAGTAAAAATCATCTTAAACACCTCTTTTCTTAATCTGGGGAAGTAAAATGTATTGAGCCCCAGAAAGAAGTTTTAAAAAGCAGCTTCCATGATACTTGAGCCTCTCCTTATACCCAACCTGAACTTTAGAACAGTTCATGTGCTATCTCTAGATGTTTACAAGACAGCATTATCATCTGATTTACTGAGAGTCTGCTGAATGCTTGGGAGGGACTTTTAGAGGGGTTTCAGAGTCGTGTACATCTGTCTAAATGGCAGCTTTTGTAAGAGATTAAACCAAATTTTTGACTTCACGAGTGCCAGCATTTTAGAGGAAAAATTATCATAGCAACTTGAATTGCTACCAGTGAATCAAGTAATAAACATCGGTCTGAGGTAATTAATACCCCAGGGGATGAGAAATCTAGGGAGTGTTATTTCTTCTCAGTGGAGCCTTGGCATGGGTAAGGACCTTGCCTTTCAGTACCTTTTGTGCCACTGGCTCACGCAGCACAGACTTGCTGCCGTACAGCTATTGTTAGGGATAAATGCCTTCTCCTCTTCGTATTCTTGAAGATTACGTGGTGGCACTGAGGATACTCTATTACCAAAAAGAAAGATTACAAAAGGAAAGACTATCTCAAACCATGTGGTATCAGAACTAAATATTTGGTCACGTTCTCGCTGAAAGAGCCAGCTTGCCATGTTCTTAGTTTACAGCTCACGTAATTCCTGTGGCTTTGCTGCTGTGGCGTGTAGGGGAATGCTGTGGCACATAGGGGAGAGCGACCAGGTGATTGTTTTTCTACCAGTTGTCCAACATGAATTTTACAAACCCTTTTTTCAGTTTGTTACTGAAAATATGCCAATGTCAAAACATCTTTGTGATCTTTTTAGTTAGCTGCCCCAACCAGCTCCAACTCTGACATAGTCCATGCATAGATTACTGTGTCTTTCCCACCTCTGGAGATTCAGTTGTGGATCTTAGACTCTATTGATTGGACTGACCTAAATTTCTTAAGTAAATATTCTACAGTGGTTTCCCAAGTTTTCATTCTTAATCTCCTAAACTCACTCATGTGGAAAAAAAACCTTCAGCTGCTGTGTTACTCTTTTTATCTACAGCTAGGTATGAAAATTAAGCTTTACTCTCCTCCTCTAAAGATCTCTCACTGCCTTAGGAGAACTGTGTAAGATTTACTGCATTCGAGCTCTAGATACAACAGTCCTATGGAAGCCCATGTGTAGCCAGGATTAGAAGTGATTTGATTCAAAGGCCCGTACTTCAAACTGTTGGACCAACCTGCTTCTTCTGTAGAGGAATGTACGGGGTGTGTGCTGTCTGGTTGTTCCTGCTATTGTCTTTCATCCATCTTTTTAGGAAAAGGGAGGAACACAAAAGAAAGGCACAACTAGAAAAGTGTTTTGCATTACATTGGGTTTTCTCTTTCTGTCTTGGTATGGCCTCTCTTTTATATGATACTGCTGTGGAACACAGACCTGAGAGCATTATTTAGCTCAGCTTTTTCTGCAACAAAACTGCTTTCTCTGTTTGAAGGCTGAAATACGGTGAACGACAATACTGAAACTCTCTCTATGGAGTGATTGCCTTTCGCAGAAGTAGCACAAAGTAGTTCCTTCTATTCCCATTCTCTTCTGCACTAAGACACTCCTGTTTAGCCTGCTTCTGTGAGCTCTAATTACAAACCAGCAACACCCATCCCTGGTTTACTTCTGGATAAGTTCTCCCTTGATTTTGACTTATTTCAGGATGTTGGATGCCAGCTGGGAAATGGAGAAAACATTCTGGAAACTGCAAAAACATCTTTCTTCCTAGACTGTTACACACCACCTTAAAGGACTCCATGATTCTAACAGAATCTCTCACACACACACACAAAAAGTATGCAGAACAGTGCAGTAGCCCAGATGCTAATAAGCAAAAAGAAAGAAAATTTTCAGCATAAATTAATATTAAAAGCCAAACATCAAATGGCCAAACATTGTGTTAAAACCAAATATGTATGGGATTTGCTTTCTAAAAATCTGTCTGGTATGTAAGAGGGGCATAAAACTAAACACTTGGTGCTAAAGGATTTAGCACATGAACAAGAAATACTCCATACTCCCTAAAATTCCTTTCCCTGAATGCACCTGACCCACCAAAGTCAGCCCTCAGCCAACAGCGGAAGATAACCAGGAGTCATTTTGTCACTGGCATCCTGTGGACTCAGCCCTGTGCGACTAGAGGTCTCCTTCACAAAGGAAAACAAGCGGGTCTGTGATGGTGCAGAATGTCCCTGGAGAGGCATCTTATCTGAATTTGTCAAGAGACAAACTGCCGTCATTTGTCTGCCAACACTTCATCTGCTCCTCGCCGCACCTCCCAGCACTGACCCCAGAAACTCCTGCCAAAGCCCTCTGGGAGCAAGCGCGTGGCCAGCACGTGTGAGGCAGCTGCGTGCCCTGGGGAGCAGAGGGTAAAACTGCCCATTGCGGCAAGAGATTAGGCTGCAGCCCTCACTGCTTCTCTGAGCTTTGTCATGAAACATGACTGCACGGATCCAACAAGGTAAAAGCTGTAAACAAGATGCCACACAAAAATAATCTGTTCAAAGAAACAGACAGCTTTTGGCATCCTGAATGTACTTTACACAGCTGAAGTGGGGGACCTCCTCTAGACATGTCTTGGCCACATCCTCCACCACCTTCCTTCCCACCAATCTAGTTCCTTCTGCCCACAGTCTTTCAAAGATATCTAGAACAGGTTAAAAAAATGGCAAAATTCCTAGAATCATGGAATGGTTTGGGTTGGAAGGGACCTTGAAGATCATCTAGTTCCAGCCCCACTGCCATGGGCAGGGACACCTCCCACCAGCCCAGGTTGCTCCAAGCCCCATCCAGCCTGGCCTTGAACACCTCCAGGGATAGGGCAGCCACAGCTTCTCTGGGCAACCTGTGCCAGTGCCTCACCACCCTCACAGTAAAGAATTTCTTCCTCATATCTAATCTAAATCTCCCCTCTTTCAGTTTGAAGCCATTCCCCCTCATCCTATCACTAAACTCCCTGATGGAGTCCCTCCCGATCTTTCCTGTAGCCCCTCTAGGTACTGGAAAGCCGCAATAAGGTCTCCCCGGCGTCTTCTCCAGGCTGAACAACCCCAACTCTCTCAGCCTGTCCTCACAGCAGAGGCGCTCCAGCCCTCTGATCATCTTTGTGGCCTCCTCTGGACCCGTTCCAACAAGCCCATGTCTTTACTATGCTGGGGGCTCCAGAGCTGGAGGCAGCACTGCAGGTGGGGTCTCACGAGAGCGGAGCAGAGGGACAGAATCCCCTCCCTCGCCCTGCTGGCCACACTGCTGGGGCTGCAGCCCAGGATGCAGTTGGCTTTCTGGGCTGCGAGCGTGTATTGTCAGCTCATGTTGAGCTTCTCACCCGCCAACACCCCCAAGTCCTTCTCCTCAGGGCTGCTCTCCATCCATCCTCCACCCAGCCTGGATCTGTGCTTGGGATTGCCCCGACCCACGTGCAGGACCTTGCAACCAACTGATTATGGTTGCTCATGCACTTTTGAGTATAGCAACTTATGCGACCGGTGCGTCAAGTCATTCTGTCACAGCTCAGGGCAGCAAGGGCAGGTCAGGTGAAACAGATGAACGGATCCATTACAGGCTGTGTCACCGGCACGTTTTCGGTAATCTTCTCGGCTGCCTGAGCCTGCTGGTGAGTCCTGGCGCCGTTAGCACCTAAACCCCAGATATTATCTATGCCTTATAGCCTGGAGAAACTAGTATTGCTTGACGTGGTCACCACCATGAGTGTGATGTCATGGGCTGCCACCGTTACACTGGAGATGGTGACAAAAATCAAACTCCATCGTCCAGCTAAGACAAGAAGATCACCATTCAAAAGAAAGAAAAGAAGAAAAATATGAAAAGGAAAAAGACCTCCCGGAGAAATCTATCATCACAGCCTGCGAACAGAGCAAGGCTAATGCCGGCCGACGTGACAGAATGACGACACCACCTCTTGGCCACGTCACGCGTGGCGGCGGCCAATCAGCGGTGCCCGCGGCCACGCTCGCGCAGGGGCCGCAGACGCCCCCGGCTCGAAGCGCTTCCCCGGGGGGCAGCTGCGCCCCCGCTGCTCTCGTCATCGGCCTCAACAAGCATCGCGAGAGCACGCCGCCTCCCTCACTCGGCTAACTTCCGCCCTCTTCGCAAAGTCTCGCGAGATCTCGTGCCCCTTTCTCCTCCGCGCCACGGCGGGGCGGCCCCAGCTCTCGCG
>VZSZ01000921.1:1256012-1284168 GCA_013398815.1 Ibidorhyncha struthersii | reverse complement strand
CCCCGTTACCGCCCCCGGCGGCGGCTGCCCCCGCGGCGGGAGGCGCTTTGTTCTCGGGGCCGGCTTCGGGGCCCGCTGGCCGGCGGCTGTAAACCCGTCCGCCCGGGCCTCCCGTTATTCCTGACGACCATTTTTGTCCCTCTGTCGGTTCCCTCCCTCGCAAACGCTGCGGCGAGCGAGGGGCGTCGTGCCCGTAAAGGTGCCCGCTCGTAGGGCTGAGGCCTAAACGGTGCTCGGCTTAATTTTGGGGGGTCACGCTAATTGTTTGGGCGTCCAAGTGACGCAGTTCTTGTTAGCTGTTGGTGATGCAGCGTTTGCTTTGCAATGGAAGTGTAACTGTAGTGTGTTAAGATGAAAGCAAACGGCGAACAAAGGGCGAGTGCTGTGCCGCAGATCCAGCGGTTGGGATTCGTGCTCGCAGGAGCAGCTCAGTGATGTCAGAACTAACACCATTTTCCCCACTGTTTGTAACCTAGATTTTATTTCCTTAAACTTTTACTATGTGAAGCTCTTTAGGCCTGAGGGAGTGTGTCATCGGCACTGTCGCTTTAGTTTGTTAGCAACTGAAACAAAACATTCTCTTTGTGAACCGCTACTTCTCAAGAAGTTCTCAAGAATTCTCTCCACCTAATAGCTGTTATGAGGTTTATTTTGGTCTCTTGCTTGCTTGTCATTAGTCAAGGCACTTAATGCTTTATGTTTTCTGCTATATTAAGACCTGTATCTCTTATCTGAGTTGGTGAGGTGTATTTATCCTGTTTTGTAGATGGTAAACTGAGACAATAAAGGTCAAATGTATTTAGGCAGATGACTATGCTAATTACTTGTATGACCTGTATATACCTAGTATTACAGATACTTTTAAAATTCATGTTAGTCACACATCTACATAATTAGGTGTCTCAGTCTATTCAGAAACCTTTCCATATTATGATGTACTTACAGTTCTAGAGGAACATTATCTTTGGTAAAATAAGAAATAAAAAGTTCTTCTTATGAGTCTTCTATTAGTGCTCAAACCTTCCATTTTTTTCCTCTATCAGTGCTCAAACCTTCCATTCTTCTATGGCTGTAACTTTTTGGGGTTTATTTTTCCCCCCAGGAAGCCCTTACCAGCCGGTAATTGAAGCATTAGGAAACTATCCACAGAAGAAGTTCTACAATGTCTCAAAGCTTGGAGGCGCCAAGTATGGTAATGATACTTTTTAGTTGTTTGCAACTGGGATGGTACCAGCAGTAAACACATACCACTTACTGCTGTAAATTCTTAGGAGTTGTCATCGTGAATACGTGAATTCTTAATAGGTACATTTGAAAGCTTATAATTTTCCAATCTGATATTGCTTTACAGAGTTGGTAGAGTGTAATAATTTGTGTAGCTTTTTTTCAGTAAGGGAGAAAGTATTGGTGTTGCTGGAGTTTTCAGCAAAACTCCAAATCACAATAATTTCTCTTTTGGAAAAAATGAAGTGACAGAGAACTTCTAGGTAGTACTTATAGTAAAAACTGTATTTATTTGTTAATTTTCTACTGCTTCTTGGTGTTGTAGTTTCACCTTACCAGCAATTTCAGAAAGTGGGTAACTGTGTTTACCAGATCATAGCTTCTCCTGCAGTTGCTGTAGAAAGATGAAGTTTTGTGGTGTTCAAATGATTGCTTAATCTCAGCATGTCGTTAGTATGTAATGTAACACTTAAGTGGTATGTGCCAAAAAGACTTTTATTGGATCTCGGTATCTGGGTGCCTTTTAAAAAATAAAAAGTGTGTGCATGTGCAATGGGGGAGGGGAGTACATGCAGATGGAGAGAGCTATGGATCAGTGTTGGCTGGAATAGGCTTTGCTTTTGCAGGTAATCAAAACGTACTTTCATTATTCTCTGCCTTTGCTTTCGTGTTAAACTCCTAGAATACTTACTTGAGGTACATATTAAAGGTATTCAGGACCTTTTTTTCAGTTTTGCTGTTTGTAAAGTCTGAATTACTCTCCTGTAATCACAGAATTCATGATGTGTTTCTTAACTAAAAAATTACGAGTGGATATTTCGCTTCAAACCCATATTTGACAGGACTAATTACTTCGCTATTGTTTGCAGGGAAGAGAGAGGGGAGCTAGCGCACAATGGCTGCTGAAACTTTTGTGCAACAGCTGTGTGCTCTTGCAAATTTCCATGACTTGTAATAAGAAAGTTAATCTTTCAGACTTCAGATAAGCACATAAGAAGGAGGTAGAATGCTTCTGTTTGTGGCTTTGTCCAGGAGGAAGCAGTAGTGTGGTAGTAACAAAACCAGTCAGTTCTACAGCAGTGTTTTGAAAAGCCTGGTGACAGGAGTGGAAATATAAACAGAAGAGGTTACTTTCTGCTAAGATGTGCTGTAAAGCTTGGAGCAGCAGCAGATATTCCTGAAAATATTTGGAGAAGGAGTCTAAATAGACTAGACTAAGTGTGTCTCTGTCTTCCAATAGAAACTTCTGTGCAGAAGTTGGAAGCCTCATATTAACTACATATTAGCAAGATACTAAGTAAAATTTAGGCGCAGTGTGGGACAGCACTGATGGCAAATCTGGCATCTGGAATTGCTCATTGCATTTGCTCCTAGAACATTAATTTTGGGTTTTACCTTTTTGCCCTCTGCCTTGGGGCTTCTGACTATAATCTGACAATAAGTGCCTGTTTAAGTTAATCAGATTACTAATGTAAATGCTAATTGATTTATTTGCCATTTTTCTAGGGAGAATCTGATTTTCTAGTGTTTGGAATAGTATTCAGTTGTGGGGAAAATGGTAGCTAGAAAGAGCCCAGAAGGATTTAAGGCAGAGGGGACATCTGGAGATCTAGTGCAGCCTCTTGCTGAGAGTACAGTTAGCTTGGGGGGCCTTTCTCGATTGAGATCCACAAATCTACAAGGATGGAGGTTCCACCACCTCTCTTGATCCTGTGCTTAACCACCTTCCCTGTGAAGTTCTTTTTCCTTTGATCCCGTCACGGTGTTCCTTCCTGCAGTGTGGGACTTTTTTTTGTCCTTTCACTGTGCACTTCTCTGAAGTCAGGCCTCATTTTCTCTGCAGTTACGATTGGGTTGTGGGTGACTACAGTTAGCTCACTCAGCTTTCTCTTCTCAGGGTGAGCAGACCCAGGTCTCCCAACTGCTCCTGTGTGGCGGGCGCAGCAGCCCTGTAACCATCTTAGAAGGCCCTTTGCTGGGTGTGATCTCATTTCTTGAGATCTCTTGTATCCTGGGAGGCCCAAAACTACCCACAGTATTGCAGGTGTGAGCTTGCTAGTGCCTAATAGAGAGAAGTAGTTGCTTCTCCAAAGCTGATGGCTGCTAAGCAGCCCGTTGGACAGTCAGGTTTATCGCTGTAAGGATGCACTGCCTATTATTTGTAGTCCACAAAAAAGCAAAACCATTTCCTTCTGGTAACTTGGCTTTTAAATAAAGTGAGTGGTGGAATTACAGCTGATGAGACATGTTTTTGATGACATTCTGATATTATTTTGAGTGATTTGTCTAACTGGACAGCAATGGATAATGTCTGAGAAAGACACACAGTGAGAACAGAGTAAGTAAAGCCTATGTTAATAGTTTGTGGACAAACCTCTGGATTAGGTTGAGACCACCAAATCTTAACTTCTTTTGTTAAAGCCTGAACTTCATTGTTTCACCCTCTTCTTCCAACTAACTTCTTTTTCTATTTCTCACTGTTCTCATAAAGTCATTTGCCTGCTTGAATGGTGCTGAAAATAATGGTGTTTGGGAGAAATGTGATTTAATCTTGATATTTTTGTTTGCAGTGAATAGTGACATCTGCTTCTTTTTTCTTCTCCCACTTTTCACTTCCAGTTCCCTAAATTTTCTTGTGCCAGAAAGCTGCTTCTAGTCAATACCTTAATCCAGATAAAAAACTAACTAAAGTTGTATTTAGTGAAATGTCATTCTTCTCTATAATTTATGAAATGTGTTTAATTTTAGGGCACATGGCAGAATAGTTTCTGGTCTTCATATAACTGTTTATTAAAAAAAAAAAAAGACAGTATTCTGGCATTGGATGCTTTTGGCTTGATATCTCAAGCAATGAAATAGTGAAATTTACAGTTAAAGAAATATTTTTGAATATTCTAGTTGTTGTTGCTTTTCATGCACTCTGATCTGTAATCCCAGCTCTAGATTCCTTGCATCTCTCTCCTGCCAGCATAGCATACCTTCTTAAATGTCACTGTCATAACACAGGACGGTCAAGCCATTGGTATCTTCTGTTCAAATTCCATATGATAACTCATCTTCTGCAGTGTATACATTATACAACTCACTGTTCCATATTGTGTAATGAAGATCAAACCCAGAGGCAACCGGAAAAGCAGGCTCCTGTAGCTCTCATCCTTCCAAACCTAGCAAAGTGGAATTTGTTAGAAATGCGAGATTGTAATTTTTTAAAAAAAAACAACTATGTAAACTGAAAGTGTTGCGCTAATTAAGTCAGTTACTTTGCTTTACCCTAGCTACTCTGCCTTATTCCATACGAGTGTTGTTTGAATCCAGTGTCCGCAACTGTGATGGCTTCTTAGTGAAAGAAACAGATGCTATGAACATCTTAGACTGGAAAACAAAACAGAATGATGTTGAAGTGCCCTTCTGTCCTGCCAGAGTTGTTCTTCAAGACTTCACGTAAGTGTGTGTGCGCACATGCCAGAAGCTCTGAAATAATCTGTGTAAACTCACTGAGTTGTATGTACAGTTCTTTGGCTTGAAAAGAGATAACAGTTAGCCTTTTGATACCGAGGGATCTCTCTTTCTCAGTAGAAACCTGTTCACTGCTTCTGCTGTCCAGTAGATTCCTTGTGATAATTGCCTGAGATGCAAGGGTAGGAGTTGTTCCATAGGGTACCTGGGTTTTAGTGCAGGTTGGCGAGGCTGAAGCCGTTGGCCTACAAGGAACGCTTTATAGGCTAAAAGCCAAAACACAAATGGAAGTGGTGACATTTTGGCTGTAGCCAGATGGCTGCCGGTCCATTGAAATATATAGAATTCTTGCTTGAGAGAACTGAAGATTAAATATTGCTTACTCCAGAAGTATATGTAAGCCAATTGAATCCATAAATAATACATATGTTTAAAAGAAGTCTCTTAGGATATTAACTTCTTTGTGTTTTGAGTATGGCGTAGCTAAAGGGCAGTCCTTCAGTAATTTGCAAATATTAAATTTAAGCTGTTTTGCTGACTCCTTAGCTACATATTTATCAAGAAGAGATAATTAAAAAAAGGAATTGTGATAATAATAAAAATGGGGTAATTTCTGCTTACCCAGCAAAGTCAGACAGATTTATATAGTACTGTGTTACATAAACAGCGTCCTCCTCTCAGTTTTGTACTTCAGGTACACCTGTCTATGTAATAGCAACAGGAATATTTTTGTGAAACGCTATGAGCTTCAGAAATGGTGGGCTCTGTAAGAAGAGTAATAAGACATGCTAAGGTGTTAACATGTGTGGCACGAGCATTGTTTGCATAGCAAGGTTCTATCATAAAGGTAGTAAGTGTCTAAAAATAAGTTTTTTAGTAAAGTACCATCGCACTTCAGAAGCGTAGCAAGACAAAAGAGCAGTGTAATTCTCTACTTTGAGATGTTCCTGTTTAGTATGCTATCTTCAAACATGCTGTTGCTTGTTGTGAATGGGTACCAATTCCATTAACTTCTAAAAATGTTTAACTTTTTTAAAAGTTCTTTAAAATTCAGAGAATAGAATGGTAGGGATTTATTATCTGAAATAGAAATTAGGTAGATCTAGACTTTAAAGTTAAAATTAAAAAGAAGCTTGTATATTTTAGTGAGTTAATGTCCCATGTTGTTACACTATTTTGTTTTTCTGTCTGTTAGTGGAATTCCAGCAATGGTGGATTTTGCTGCCATGAGGGAAGCTGTGAGAAATGCTGGAGGAGATCCTGTGAGAGTCAATCCTGCCTGCCCAACTGATCTCACTGTTGACCATTCTCTGCAGATTGATTTCAGCAAATGGTAATGTACCTCCTTTTTTTTTTGTTTTTTTTTGTTTTTATGAACCATACATTTTTGTCTGATACTGATGTATGGATTCACTCTGGTCTTGGTACTCTTCCATCAAATCATTTGTCATGCGTGGATCCCTGAAACTACACCTGATGGTATCTGAAAGAGGGCTGGATAAAATAACACTCTTGAAGGAGAGAAAGAATGATTGTGAAGGGTTATGGGTGAAGCTGACTGACAACCCAAATTCTGGGCAAGAGATTGCTGAAATAACTGGATCTGTCATGGTTTCCAGAAAATAATATGTCTTAAAAGAATGAGGCAGAGGGAGTTGGTAATTTTGCTTGGCCCTGTTCTTGCTGTTAAGGTTAAAGACAACTTTTTTTTATTTATTTATTTTTTAAACATGACTGCCTTGTCACAGCTCCAGAGAGACGGCTTGCAGTCCTACTGGACATATTGAAAGACTGTCACATCAGCCCATAGCTTAGGACTGATTTTTTTCTTTTTTTTTTTTATGGGCCTGGATTTTACAACAGATTAAAAAAGGCTGCATGTATTTGGAGAGAGAGAAGTGTACTTGTGTGTGTAGGAGTCCAGAAAAGTATTGGGACTGGAAAACTAACAGCGTGGTTTTCCTTTTCTGACAGGCAGTAACGGGATGAAAACAGCCTGGGCTGCCTTTTGCTAGAAACATAGTACTGCAGAAGGGGAAAAACTCACGTTTTATTCAATGTTTGCTGAAGTAAACACTAAGTAAATAATGCAGCCCTCCTCCACTGTCTCCCCTGCCCCTTCATCATGGAGCCTTTCAAACTCATGCCTGGAGAAGAGAAGACTCCAGAGAGACCTTATAGCACCTTTCCAGTATCGGAAGGACACCTACAAGAAAGATGGAGAGGGACTTTTTACAAGGGCATGTAGTGATAACACAAGGGGTAATGGCTTCAAACTGGAAGAGGGTAGGTTTAGAGTAGATAATAGGAAGAAATTTTTCATTATGAGGGTGGTGAGACACTGGAACAGGTTGCGCAGGGAAGCTGTGGGTGCCCCATCCCTGGAGGTGTTCAAGGCCAGGCTGGATGGGGCTTTGAGCAACCTGGGCTGGTGGGAGGTGACCCTGCCCATGGCAGGGGGGCTGGAATAGGTGATCTTTAAGGTCCTTTCCAACTCTAACCGTTCTATGCAGAATTGTGTAGATTACTCAAGCTCTTTGGGAAAGTTCATGGGGAAGAAGCCAGTGGTCACATGGACATGTGTGTATGAATCATTTCTATGGATGTTCCAAATACATACAGGATTTCAGTTTGGTTAGCGTTAGAAGAGTGAAGAGCAAGAAGCTACAAATCATGTGTTGTGTCACATGTATGTTGTTTCGGTTCTGTGGTCTGTCCATTCTTGTGTCTGGAGGGACAGTTGATTTGATTGCAATTAGGCTGGCCTAAAATTATCAGAAAGACCAAGCGTTGGCAAGAGTTCTCAACATGCTGCTTTGTAATGATAAATCCGGCTTCTGTGGTTTTACTTTTGGAAAGCTTGCAGGATCTCAGCAGCTGCTGACCTATGATAAGAAACCCTTCACTACAGGATGGCTTGTGCTGCTTTTGTGCAGCTTCCATCTCCTGCTGATCAGGGGCTGGTGGACTAAGTTGGGATTTAGACAAGGTATCCTCTGAGGCCATGCAGTATCCTGCAATTTGATAACTAAGTATCTTTCTGTGTTACTAATGCAGAAGAAACCAGGGGCTTTAATTATGAATCCATGATTTGGTGATTAGTGGGAGGTAAAAAGTCATTCATTTTTCACAACAAGGTTTTCTTGGTCTCATGTAAAGACTGAATATTGTACAAATAGAGGGTAGCGTGCTATATGGACTTTATTTTTTTAAAAAAAACTTTCCTGTCTTCTGACTGACTTAAATAGTGTATAAAATTTATCTGAGCCTTTGAGAATTTGTATAAAAAGCCTAATTAAATAATAATGTTATGTTTCTTTCATTGAGAAAGTTTTGTCTGTAACCATTTCTCTGTGGATTTAACAGCACATGTACAGCACTGTCTTAAAAAAAGAAATGTGTTCAGCAAGTCCACCACTTGGATGAGGCTCTGCCCACACCTTGGAAGTTTTAAACCCTGAGTTTAGCCTTTGCAACATTTTTTATAAAGATTTCTGGTCTGTTGTGAACAAATTGAAGGCATTGTTTATCTGGTGTTCATCTTTCAGGCAAGCCAGTTCTGTTCACTTACTTATTACCTCACTGCATTATTTAACTAAGGTTATCCAGTTGTAGTTTACTTTGTAACAGGCTTGTAGTAAAATATTTTTTTTCAAGTAATATTTTATAATCTGTTGAAGGGATTGCAAAAAAACAGAAGAAAAAAGAAGGCAAAATTCCTACTGTCTAAATTATTGTTCTGTTTAATGTTACAGTGCAATACAGAATGCTCCAAATCCTGGAGGTGGTGATTCACAGAAGCCGATGGCAAAGCTTTCTCCACTTAAAGCACAGCCTCGGAAGCTGCCTTGCAGGGGTCAGACTGGCTGCAGGGGGCCCTGTAGCGCTGGGGAGTCGAGTCGCAACTCAGGACAATTTTCCGCGCAGATTGAAAACACACCCATCCTCTGTCCTTTCCATCTTCAGCCGGTGCCTGAGTATGAAAGCTTCCTTTTTTAATTATTTGCACCCTTCTGTATTGTTAAGCACTGCCTGTGACAGTTGTTTGTTTTGTTTTTTTTTTTTTAAACATCCTTCTGTACTCTTCTTCACATGTGCCACAGACAGGTTACAGCATCTAGAAGAAGGTCTGATGTAGCAGATTTGAATTAGTCTAAAATAATATGGGTTTTTTCTACAAGAAGGGCTTTACACAGTGCAGATGGCCAACTGTGTGACTCATGGCTGTGATTTTTTAAATTGAATTTTGTGACTTCCCTCATTTCTTTACAAGGACAACAAAGTATAGGAGTAATCCAAGTCTCTGGCTCTTAAAGAACTGAGAACTAGCCTATACATCATCCCCAGCTTCTATGGAATCTCACAGTCCATCTGTCACTGCATTGAAATTTAATGAATATCCTGCCTGTACCTAATGGCCCAGGGGAGCCAAATCTATCTGCCTCTTCCAGATTTTCAATATTATTAACCGATCATCGCGTACCGTTCCAGCTATGACAATTACATGTAATCATCCTCCTTTTTCAGCTGCCACCTCTTTTGTCTTGATAGACCGTTCAGATCCCTATCTTCCTGTGCCGGACAGGTGTAGAATTTAAAAGCTGATCAAATCTATATCCCACAGTGATGTGATAATGCTGATTGTCTTGGTGATTTATAGATATGCAAATATTCCTGCTCAGTACAGGCATAGGAATGCAGAACTAGTAATGTTTTCAGCAATATCGATATTTCTGGCAGCAGTGGTATTTATTAAGCTGCAGCGTGAATGATGACAATCCCGTGGGGCTTTGCAAAGCACTATAGCTACTAACCTTCCGACACCGCAGCGAAGAAAGGGAAGGGTCATGAGGTAAAATATACCTCTAGAAAACTGAGGACTTCCTTCCTGGTACAAAGCAAGTGTGTTCCCTTCCTTGTCCACCTTCTCAAAGTGGAGGTTAATGCCTCTTAAATTGTGGATTACTCCTTTATAATGAGTGTCATTATCTTAATAAATAACACTTATTAAGAAAAGATGGTTCATTTTATGAGACTATACTAATGAGTACTTGTGAAGAAAAAATTGTGGCTTGGAGGCAAGAGATACAGAAATGAGGGTAGTTACAATTGCCCCGATGTTCTACTCAGTTGCCAAAGGGCTAGTACTGAACATGGAGAGCCAGTTGCGCAACCTACTGATTAGAGGCAGGGGGGGAAGCTTCTGTGTATTGTAGTACATGCCTGGAATAGATCTCTTAAAATGAGTATTTTTACGATCAAATGCTTTAGGCAAACTATACCTAGAATAAACATGTTCTCAAGCAGAGGACAGATGAAATCCGTTATTTTTTCATGGTTTACAGAAAGCTTGCTGCAAAGAAGGAATTATCTTTGTTCTAACAAACAGCTTCAAATTGTGCTGCAGGCTTAAATGAGTCTTTCATCAAACAAGGAAAAATAACAGCTCTAATTTGAAGCAGATTATGACAGTGCTTGTAAACTTGATATCTTCTTAGGCCTGAGACAGTATTGAAAAATCAAGAGATGGAATTCGGCAGAAATAGAGAGAGGCTTCAATTTTTTAAGGTATGTCTGTGTACTTGTGGGCTTTGTGTTGTGTTTTGGTTGTCATAAGAGCTTGCTCCCTTTGTCTATCAGTGTTCAGGTTTAGATGATAAATTAAATGTAATTGTTTGGAAATGTCAGGCTCAAATCTGAATTTAATATGGGGACAGAAAATTGGTTCATAACATGGCTTTGGACTTTGAATCTAAAAACTGTTAGGCAGCAGCAGTTCTAAGTCTAGGTGTCACTTAAAGGGGAGATGATTCTGTGTAATTCTAACTTGAAAAAGTTCACACTGTTTGATTTGGTTCTTGTCAGTATGAAAGTAGTGGACAAAGTAGGTATTCAATGAAACATTAGTCTTTTTAATGCTTTTTAGTGAGCTCAGTGCCTTAGGTCACAATGTGTTTCTGAATAAAAGGTTCTTTTATCCAACTTCTGTAACAAATCTTACTGAAGTTGGAGGCATTGAACAGAGGCAGGTGTTGAGATGTTGCTGCCCTCAAACTAGACAGCAGTGCCAGTAAACTTGTTTTTAGTGGAAGTCTTGTGTGATGAATATTGGTGGCTTTGTTGCTAGCCAGGGATCTGCAACACTGGTATTTGATCCTCATCCACATGGTTTAGGGATCCGATGCAGTGTGCTAAAAACCTTTTCGTACAGGTAGACTAGGAGGTTTCTTTCTGAAAGTTGCAAATTAGCTTTTACGTTATTAAAGAAGGAAGCTGCCAAGCTGAATCTTGTTACAAGCTTTTTTAAACCTAGTATACTGAGTTTGTGTGTAGCCAGACGCTTTTCTAAATTGCATCTTCAGTCCCATCCAAGAGTGTAAAACCTAAACTAAATTCTGCTATAAACGCAAGTGCTTAGGTTCTATTGTCTAAATAATAGTCTTAGCTGTGCTTGGAATCAGTTGTGTGAACTGGAAGGTAAGATTTATGCAGCCCTGCTTTTGGCAGGTATGAATTATTGATTCAGCCTTCAACAGGAATGGAATGAATGGCTTAGTGGGTGATTAAGAATGTACAGAATCCAAGGGGATCACATACCTCTGTTTGACAAACGAGCAAAAGCCACTTTTGTAAATAGCAAGTGCTGATTTACTGCGTATTAGTTTTGTCTTTTTAGTTATGTTCTAAGAATTTAATATACCTTTGAAAAAAATGCAACTTTTTTTTTTTTCTCATTTTGGAAAACTTCCAGTGGAGTTCAAAGGTTTTCAAGAATATTTCCGTAATTCCACCTGAGACTGGAATGGCGCACCAAGTTAACTTGGAATATTTGTCAAGAGTTGTTTTTGAAGTTAAAGATTTCCTATATCCAGATAGCGTGGTTGGCACAGATTCTCATACAACCATGGTAAATGGCTTGGGTATCTTGGGCTGGGGTAAGTATGCTAAGAGTAACTTGCTAGCACTTTGAAAGGCATACTAAAGCATTGCTGAGAAATACTCTCTTCCCACTGGACATTTCTGTCTTGAGCATAACAAACTCTGTCTTGAATTAGTCTTCAGAATGTTTTTTTTTGTCTAAATCTCAGCTAACATTTCTTCCCATTGAGAAACTGCTTTTTGTAATTTATAGAGAAAATAGCCAAAGACCCGATTGATATTCAAGTAAGTGCTATTTGCACATGCAGTATAAAATTTGTATGAAGCCTTCTTTTCTGTTGGACAGTTCATTTTAGATATATTTTCTGGCTGACTGTGAAGTCTAACTTCAGAAGTAGTCTTGCTTGATTTTATTTTCATGTACAAATATTTAAGAGAGAACTTCTACATTTCTTGCTGTAGCCTTTAGACTTAATAGGAAGGGTTTTATTAGATTTTGGACCTCAACATATTTAGTGTTGGTTACTGAAACTGATGAAAAGCAACCCAATATTCTCCTTCCAGGTGTTGGGGGCATTGAAACGGAAGCAGTGATGCTGGGAATGCCGATTACTCTCACTTTGCCTGAGGTTGTTGGGTGTGAACTGACAGGCACAGCCAGCCCTCTTGCTACATCCATAGATATTGTGCTAAGCATTACAAAGGTAAGGGCTCAATCCCTTTTCAAACAGAGAAAAGGTTGTTGCAAGTTTTACCAGTGGTGTTTGAAAACTGAATTAAATGCTGCAAGTATTTTTAGTATACCTTTAATCACGGCAGTGCAGAAAGATACAAATATCTCTAACCATTTTTATTTAATAGTCCTGCAAAGTAGTGTGTTTTCCTTTTCCCTCTATAGTGGTTTATTTATGACCCTTTTTCACTAAAAAATAATTAAATAACCAAACCACCACAAAACTATGTGTTGAGGCCAGGGGAGAGAAGCCCTGTTTTCCATTTTTCTCTTGCTGGCAGCGCATAGGCTTCCTCTCCAGTTCAGAAACTTTTTCTGGATACCCCTTTTTGTTCTGCAGTACTCCTGCCAGACACAAGGCCAACCGATGGTTGCAAGCCAGTATAACTCGAGAATGTATTTTCTGAAGACAGGGTTCTGCCAGGGTGGCACAAACTGTCACTGCTGTAGTGGGTGAAGAGCTAGTGTCAAGGTATTTGAAGAGCTGCGATTTCTTTGAAGATACAATTCTTCTTAAAGCATCATGCCACAAAAGAAGAATGCATCTGTTCTCAACTATGAAATCTGAAGAGCACGGTTGCAGGTGGAGGCGTGTTTTATTAAGTCAACTTCCAGAGTAGATCTTTAGAACCCAGTATGTTAATGGGCCTTGGGTTGTTTTTTTTTTCAAACTGGGCCTTAAGTTTTCAGCTTTTTGTTTTAAATGTTCATGACTCGCTAACTGTGAACTGTTGCAATAAACATTGCTTGCATTGTACCTCTTCACATAACAAATGTTGTTGTGTTTTCTTTTAAACAGCATCTTAGGCAAGCTGATGTCGCTGGAAAATTTGTTGAGTTTTTTGGGAATGGAGTTTCGCAGCTGTCTGTAGCAGACCGAACCACAATAGCAAATATGTGTCCCGAATATGGTGCTAGTCTGAGCTTTTTCCCTGTTGATAATGTGACATTGAAGCACTTAAAGCATACAGGTAAAGGTGAAATTAAAATAGTCATTCATTGTAATGGTGGTTTAGATGTGATATGTGGCACTACATTTTTTTGCTTAAAACTCTGTAGTTCTTAAACAGTGATTTTCTGCAGAGTTCTGACATGGATTTAATGTGTAAGATTCTGCCCTACAGTAATGGGCTGTGTCATGGGATATACTTGGCTGCAACTTTTATCCTGTAGAATCTCATGCAGCTGAGTAATACCTACCACAAAAATTGTACTATACATATTTACTGGTGGCTAGGTTTGTGAGATGCTTGGTGTGGCATCTGGTCTGAGTTATTTACCTGCTTTATTGGCACGGGTGTTTTCTCGTGGCCCGTCTTGTCTCCGTGTATCCTGTGCATTTAAGTGAGACTGTAGTCTTTGCATGCACAGCGCTGGCATGTGGATAGCTGACTTGCCCTTGAGGTTTGTGTCCAGTCTGGTTCACCTGTCTAATACCTGACTTACTAACGTTGTGTTACTTTTCAACATCCGGAGTCCTTGTTTTTGAAAGCATAAGTAAACCTTTAAAAGAAAAGCATTAAGAAAATTCTCACTTATATTTTGAAAAGTGTATGGAATATAAATCTTCTTGATATGGACTGAATCCCTTAACCACCTGTAGATTCCCAACAAAATCAAAATCTAAAATGATTACTAGAAATAAGTGAAACTGCAGAACAAATCACAACACATTTCTGATTTTATCTCACAATGATATTTTTTTCTTTGAAGAGCATTATTTCGCTGACATGTCCAGCTAAGCTAGAAGGATGTAAACTCCTCATCAAGCTACTGCAAATAAGAGAAAGCCACAGGATAACTGATATCAAAAAAAGCTCATTCACATTAGTAAGCCTTTCTGACACTGAAATCTGTCACTTTCAAATAACAGTTAAACATTTTTAATTTAATAACAAACATGTTTTGTCTGGTCAGGGCAGAGCAAATGAAGCATTTTCTAACAGTAGCCAGTAATGCTGGCTGTTATCAACTAAGCACATGATCTGTATTAAACAAGTAAATCTTAAAAGAGAAAAGCTTTATGAACTTCAAGGACAAATCTGTAAATTTAATTATAGTTACAACTGCTGAAGTTGGAACAACTTATTTTGTTCCTTGATATAAGAAGGAAAGTTAAGCTAATCTAAAAAAAAAAAAAGTATTTTAATTTGTATATCATTTCTGAAAAGCTCCTGGGGGTTAAGTTATGCAGGTGGTGTGCCTTGAAAAAAGTACTTTGGATGACACGGTTAAACAGTCTTAATTTCTGAGAACTGTGGGGTTTGTTTTATTTTTTTAATGTGACTTTTCTTGTGTTTGAAATAACCTTCCTAAGGTTTTGACAAGGCCAAGCTCGAGGTCATGGAAGCTTATCTTAAAGCTGTGAAGTTATTTAGAAGTGATGAGAGTTCTTCCAGAGAACCTGAGTATTCCCAGGTATGCTTGAAATGACTTGTTTCTGTGTGTTTGATTCTCATAATAAATAACTAATGCTGACTTAGCAATTTTGTCTCTTACTGTAACTTTCATTGCTTTAATAAAAGTTGTATTTATTAACTCACAATTTTGAGAAGCGCAGTATGTTTGCAAAATATACAGGAGGTGGGGTAAAGAAGGGAAGTACAATAATGCTCATTCAACTAACATACTGAACTCCTGTCACTCTCACTTTGAATAAGATGAATAGCCTCTTACAGTGGGCAATCTTGAAAATGGAAGCCCAGAGTTTTAATGTCTCAGAACATTCGAATTTTAAACAAAAGAGGTCCTGAATGTCTCTAGTATGTTCAATGTAATGTTGGGCTGTGGTCGATAATGAGTGCTTTTCTGATTTGTGTTTTGTTGGGTTTTTTTTTAGGTAGTGCAAATTAGTCTAAGTTCTATAATTCCATACGTCAGTGGCCCCAAGAGGTCCCAAGATAGAGTGGCTGTTAATAACATGAAAAGTGACTTCCAAGCCTGCTTGAATGAAAAGGTTTGTACAACTGATATACTCTTCAAAAGGTATTTCTTATAGTCTACATAAATGTTATGTTAGTTATACCTTACATACCTGCTGAGCCCTCCTTGTTACTGTATAAACAGCTTAGCCAATGATGTTCTTTTCTTGCTTGACAAGCGGCCCGAGGATAGTAGCTGATAAACCATAGGTGTGTCTGTCAGGAACATGAACTTCCAAAAATCCTTAATTTCACAGTTTAGATTGCTAGGGAGGAAAAATTTAAAGTGAAGTCATAAATAGCATAAGCTCAGGAAACATTTTCTCACTTTCAGAGTTCTTTAAACAGCTTTATTTTATTTAATTTCTGAAACAATTACCCTAAGAAAAGAAAACTCAGCATATCTTAAAGGAGGTGCAGAAAGACTTCCAAGGTTTCTAGCTAATCAGTGTTCTGGGTTCTTACCTTAGCAAATGATTTTTGCTTGCAGCTTAACTTGACTACACAGAGGAAATGTTTTTACTCTGAAGGTGATATTTTTTGGTTAGGAATATGCATAGGTATCTAAGAATGCAGCTGGTACAGGAATGCATCTTCATTTTTAGTGTTTATCATTAAAGTTGAAGACTGGCAGCAGTATTGAAACGTACACACTTAGACACTCTATAAAAATTATTTCTGTTGGTTTTAGCATGTCTGGGTTGTAATGAGGTGTATTATACAGAATGATCAGTTGTGCTGGAGAGAGAAATTGTAGCTGATTGTGGATCACAGAGCGGTTGAGGTTGAAAGGGACCTCTGGAGGATGACTTGAGTGCTGAAGAGCTGGAGGGTGCGAGATGTTAATTGACCTAGTCTGCTTTTAGTTAGAATCCTCTTCCAATTAAAATCTTGCATATGTTTCTACTTTGGAAACAACTATTGTATAGAATTAGACATGTACTCCTAAGGATTGTTCTTTCATGTATAGCTGGAAATGAGCATGGAGGTGTGAAGTGAGGGCTGCTTTTAAAATCTGTTTAGGGGTTCCTAATGGGACAGCTGAGTATTATTTTAAAATGAGGGGTCACATGGTCTTGCTGTAATGTCATACTTTCTGTACTTTAATAACTGCTAACATGTATTTTTGTCATCTAGTCTGGTGTTAAAGGGTTTCAGATTGCAGTTGAGAAACAGAATGACATTGTACCTGTTCAGTATGAAGGAAATGAATACAAGCTATCTCATGGCTGCATTGTCATTGCTGCAGTAATCAGCTGTACAAATAATTGTAACCCGTCTGTCATGCTTGCTGCAGGTATGTTGTGACTAGTGAGAACTAACTTCATCTTAATGGTGCTCCCATGTTTACACAGCCTTTACTTTCACTTTTGTAGGCTCTCTGTAATCACTTGACCTAAAGGTTTGAAACTGTAAACTTTTGGCCTTAAACTCGTTCTATGTTCTGGAGGTTATATAATGAAAGTTACTTTCTAACACAGTCTCAAAGTTTGTGTCATAAAGCAATATTAATGCTAGTAATTACAAAATATTTACACTTGATAGTCTTTCAACAGGTAACCAGTTTTAGGGCAGGAGGTGGACTTTAGCCCTGACTCCATCCTGGATGACAGTAGCTTGAACTATAGCTAGCTGCAGAGTCTGGAAAGAAAATCCATATTGCTGAACAATTGTTCTGCGCTTTAGCCACTAGTTCAGGAGTATGTGCAGCACCTTCTCAAGGTGCACACGATTCTCCCAGAACAGCTAATCCTCTCTCAGACCCTGCTTTCTTCTTTTGATGTCCTCTGTGGCCAAGGCAAGCTTCCCTTTGAGGCTGTGGCCTGTGTCAGAAGAAGAATAAATTGGATTTGCGCTATCAGCTAGAACATGGGAAAGAGATTTTTCTTATAGAAAAGAAAATGGGTATCTAAACTGTAGGAATGGGAACACAAACCTGAATGGTATTGTTATGAGTTAAGAAACTTTATTTGGGCAAGTAGTTGCTTTAATAATTTAATAAACTGAAGGTCTACTCATTCTCTGGGTTGTTTTTTTAATGCTTAATTTAATTAAGGTAGCATCATATAAATACTCTTTTAAGGAATATACAAAACATAAGCGCTCTCTTTCATTTTTGGTAGGACTGCTGGCCAAAAAAGCTGTCGAAGCTGGCCTAGTGGTTAAGCCCTACATAAGAACAAGTTTATCACCAGGCAGTGGAATGGTTACACATTACCTCAGTTCAAGTGGAGTATTACCGTACCTCAGTAAGCTTGGGTAAGTTGTGACTCCTGCTTCACTGGTCATTTTAGGAAAATAGTACACGGGGGTTTTATGCAGGTTGATAAATATGGTTGCTGTTCATTTTGGGTTAGCTAGTTCTTAACTTACTAGATTGTCATTTTAACTACTTGCTGACTTAGAGTGGTGTTTTACTCCATTTAATTCCCACCTTACAATTTACCATGTGTAGATCTCTACCTCATCTGAGCTGTCTTTTTTCAGTAGCGATCTACTTAATTGTAAGTGTCTTACAAGACAGGATGCACTTGTTTATATATTTTAAAAGTGGAAGCTGGATGTAAGTTTGTCAGGACAGTCTGAATTAGTCTTTTCTTGACATTGCTGCTGTCGTGGGTTGTTTAGCATGTTCTTAGTTGCTCTGTAGCAATAACAATTGCATTATGTTCATAATTCAGCTGTGCTCTGTGAGGAATATTAGTGCCTTTACTTTGCCATTACTTACGGAACTAACAACATCTTGAAATATTTTATCTTGATCGACTACAAAAATGTTACCTTGTATCTCCTGCTTGTGTCAGTGAGATGTAGTGTCTGCTGTTCACTTCCTAAACAGTCCAATTGTCAAAGGAAAAAAAAAATTCTTAGTGATTGCTAGTAAAAGAAAAAGCTGTTTTGCTAGCAAATTGCTTGTGACCATTTAATTGATACTTGATTGTTTTTTTTCCAATGTAGGTTTGAGGTTGTCGGTTATGGGTGTTCAACCTGTGTTGGAAACACTGCCCCCTTGCCAGAAGCCATCAGGAATGCAATAAAGCAGGTAAAGCTCTAGGGCTTGTTGAATACAGAAATATAGTTCTCACCCAGTTAAGCAATCAAGAAATACGGTAATCAGTGCAAAATATACTTTATTGTTGGTTTGGTCTTTGCATGACACTTCTGCACATCTGCATGCCAGAGGGAGACCATGGTAATTCATTGCTATGTACAGTAAACATAATAAATAGTATTTGTAGCCTATGGATATAAATTACAAGATAAATACATAGGATCTAATCTTGTGGAGGATGCAATATGTAGATTTTGTGTCATAAATGAAGAGGAGGGTTTTGAAGAGCTATATGCTTGAGTGATTTTTCAACCAGCAATATCTAAACAGCTGCAGCATTTTTCTCCTGTGAAGCAGAGGAAAAATACAAGCAATAAAAGGCAGGAGAGGAGCTCACTGAAGTGACTGGAGGACACATCCAGAGAGTCAAGAGTGAAACGGAGGAGAAGGAGAAAGGGTAGCAGGAGAGAACAAAATGCCTTTACGTTGAAGTGTTAGAATAAATATTTGAAGTGGAATGCTAAAAGTGCATCTGACTTAGTCAACAAAAAATGGCACAAGCTATTGAAGTACCACAAAGTCTAAGAAAAATATGTATGGGTCTGCCTTTCAGGGTGATATAATTGCCTGTGGAGTATTGTCTGGAACAAAGAACTTTGAAGGACGTCTCTGTGACTGTGTCCGTGCCAACTACCTTGCTTCTCCTCCGCTAGTAGTTGCTTATGCTATTGCAGGCACTGTTAGAATAGACTTTGAAACTGAGCCTTTGGGTGAGTATTTCCTTACGTCTTCTATTTCTGCATCTGATGCATACGTAAAAGAGGTTTCCTCACATGCATTTCAGCATACAAAAACAGTATGTTTGAAAAGAAAGCACGCTCATACGTGGTGTCGCTTGTAGCTAAAGCAAAGCATCGACTTAACGGATGAAATTCTTTGCGTATCTGGTACCATCTCTGAAGACTTGAATATACACATATTAATACTGAAATGTAAATATGAAGTCTAATATTTTATTCTTCAAAATTACTGTTCTGTTTAAAATCTTACTCAGGCACTGGCTTTAATGGCAAAAATATTTACTTACGAGATATTTGGCCCACCCGAAAAGAACTTCACACAGTGGAGGAAGAGTGTGTGATATCATCCATGTTTAAGGAATTGAAAGAAAAAATGGAGGTAAGAATGGTCTTTTCTTCTGTGTAACTTAAAGATTGCATTTCATTGTAGCTTTATAATATCTTCCAGTTGGATATGATTGCTTTGTCAGTTATTTCCATTACAATAAAGGAGGACTTAACTGAGGTGGATACTTGTATTAAATAGTGATTCTTAAGTAATATCCAATGAGGTAACTTGTAGAATATAATAGAAATTAAAAAGAAAATCACCGGTTAGTCTTTGGTTTCAGAATGTAAAAAGATCATAAGCCAATCGGTCTGTTCTTTTGGGTTAATTTTCTTTTTTGTAGAAAGGAAACAAACGATGGAATTTACTGGAAACACCTGAGTCAACTTTATTTCCCTGGGATTTAAAATCTACTTATATCAGATGTCCTTCCTTTTTCGATAAACTTGTAAGTACATTGGACCTATCCATCAGATTATATGCATTACATCTAAGTAAAGGAATAACTATTCCAGTAAAGCTTCAATATTTAAGTGACAAATTTGATTATCACTAATATTTTTCAGTCTTTTAAATACCATTTGTATCTGGAATGAGTGGAGTCTGTATATCGTGTGCCTTCATGTATTGCAGATACATTTTATGTCTCTAAGGATCTTGGAAGAAAAATGTGTCTCTTAATTTTTGTTGTTGTTCCCCCCTGCCCCTTCCCTTTTAGGCCAAAGAACCAGTTTCGCCACAACCGATTGAAAATGCCCATGTCTTGCTCTATTTGGGAGATTCTGTAACAACAGATCACATATCCCCTGCTGGAAGCATTGCAAGGAGTAGTGCTGCTGCTAAGTATCTGACCAACAAAGGGTAAGGGCTTCTCATACTAAACAGCTCTAACAGTATCAGAGGACTGCTTCACGCTGATGGCACTGTTGCTTTCCTTTATAAATGCCTGGCTGCATAAAGTGGAGATTACACTTGGATAAGCAAAACAGTAACTGTTGGTGGCGTTCACAAGTAATCACCTTTCTTGCAATCCCTGTAATCACCTTTCTCGCAGTCTCTGTCTAAGGCTACAACAACCAGCTGAGACATACTCTTAAAGAGCTCGTTCTCATAGCTGTTGTTACAGTAACGTCTGCTGCCAAATGCCTGCCAAAGCAAAAATAATGCACTAATTTACAAATCAGGTGACTGATCTTCTGTTAATTGGCCTCAAGAACAGTCAGAGATGCACAGAACAGATCAGAAGATCTAGAAACATACATAGTTGGAAAAAAAAAGCGCCCAGTTTTATAAATGAATGCGATTGGTGCTCTGATTTACGTCTGCAGCAGTGAGCATCCTGCAGCAGTAGTGGGTGCCTTTCACCTCTGCTGAAATTCTGAAAAGACACAGAACACAACGTGGTGCTGAGCTATTCAGTGTTACGCCTCTGCTGAATACTTTGCAGATCATATTATTGGGTTGTATTGCAAAGGTGTATTATTATTACAGTATCAGTGAAGCAGGACAAAATAATAGCCTGTGGCGTGGACTCTTCTTTCTAACTGTTGCATTCAGTCTGAATGAGTAGCATTACAAGAAAAAAAGAATTAATGGGCCCTTAATCCCGGGGTGGTCATTTGATTTATGAGTAACGAGCATACCAGAATGGGAGCTTTAATAAATACGCTGGTTGAGGTAAGAAGATTAGTAAACAGGGTTGTTTTCTAGAACGGTCTCCCCATATTCTTCTGTAAGTGCCATACTGCTCATAGTGCTTTGTAATGAAGTCAGAAAATTAATTTAAAATGGCAGCTTTCCTCATGAATAATCTAGCAATGATTTGCATACTTTGTTCATAATTTATAGTAATTACATTTGTTGGATGAATGGTTCTCTACATCTTGCACTGAAAACTTAGAGATGTTGCAATAATAATTGTAAAAATCATAATACTGTTTTAAGACAGATAATCCTTAAAAATAACTGATTCCCTTTTAAATATTCTTTTTTATTCCAGACTCACACCTCGTGAATTCAACTCTTACGGAGCTCGAAGAGGTAACGATGCTGTGATGACAAGAGGTACTTTTGCAAATATCAAGCTTCTGAATAAGTTCATAGGAAAACCAGCTCCTAAAACAATTCACTTCCCATCAGGACAAACGGTAAAAATCTCTTTGTTTGCACAGCTACTCTGAAATTGTGATGCGGATTTAGAACTCACTGAAGCTGTTTCACTTTGTTATTCCACAGCTAGATGTGTTTGAAGCAGCGGAGTTGTACCAGAAAGAAGGCATTCCTGTAATTATTCTAGCAGGAAAGAAGTATGGACTGGGTAGCTCAAGAGACTGGGCTGCAAAGGGGCCTTTTTTACTGGTACTGCTGGTTTGTTTGGGTTTGGGGGTGTGGTTTTGTTTTTTTCTGGAAATACCTAAAAACACCTTGTTTAGTTTTGGGCATGAATGTGTTTCGAAGCTGTCCTCAGTCTTGAATATAATACTTCTCAATAATTTCTTTGCTAGAATCTTCATAGAAGAGAATCCCTAGTCAGGATAAATCTGTATTTCCTAAGTATGTAACTTACCATTTAGACTCCAGACTTTGAGGTAAACTAGACATGATCTAGTGCTGACCTCTGTTTGGTCTCTGTGGGGTATTAAATATCTAGTTATTGGAGACTAATTTCCACTAATATTCAGAGTAGGTTCTGAGTCAGCTGTTTATTCATGTGGTGTAATGGAAGCAATTTCATTCGGTCCGGGATTTTCTGCCTGCTAACTACAGCATGGTCACTGTCTGTTATAGAAATCCACTTCATATGATATGGGCCTGCTCTGGCTCATTTGCTTTCATCTAGCTGTAAAGCTAAAAGGTGTTACCTACTTACAGGACTCTCTACTCTTCAGTTTGAATTGCAAGATTTTTGGACATAATATGTATTTGAAACTTACTTTTGCGTTTCACTCTGAAACACAGAAATGCAAATACACTTGTGTATTTGAAATACAAACACAAAATGAAATACAAAATCACTTGTGTTTTTGCAGGGTGTTAAAGCTGTCCTGGCTGAAAGCTATGAGAAGGTTCATAAAAGTCAGTTGATTGGAATTGGCATAGCTCCACTTCAGTTTCTTCCTGGGGAAAATCCAAGTACTTTGGGTCTCACTGGCAGAGAGCAGTTTTCTATATTGTTCCCTCCAGAGCTGTCACCCGGAATGACTTTGGATATTAAGGTAATCTTGCAATATCTTTTTTTATTTCTCTATTGAATGTGCTGACAATTGTCAGAACATTCAATAAAGTAAATCCTTATGATGGAAAGCAGGAAAAAAAACAAAACTTAATTCTCTTTGAATGTAAGCCTGTAATCTTGCCTGACACTCATCATGGCTATTGAAGTTTCCCAAAGTACATAAGCACATGTTCTTTCTATACAACTTACTATGCAACCTGAAATTCTTGATTGTTCTTTTGGGCATTGTTTCCCTGAACATGGGCACTGTATTAGGGTAGAATTGAGTCTCATCTCTCATTCAGGCCCTTTTCAAGACAAGGGTACGATTTTTGAGCGAGGCATCAGCTTATCCATTCTGCGTAAAGGCACCATATGCCCGTAATAACGTACCATCTTAGGGAAATGGCGTTTTCTTTGTTATCAATAGGTACGTAGCGTGCCGCCAGCTGGGTCTAAACTGTGCGGTAAAGTAAGCCTTCGTTGTGTTGCCAGCAGCATCTCGGTTCTGCAGTGGCGGATAAGTGGGTTGAATTTACTTGCGTTCAACGAAACTTGGGGTTAGAATGTTAACTGAGATTTAGCAAGGGGAAGTGAAAGCAAAACTCTTAACTGGTCTCTCTTTTTTGCTTTTGTTTTAAAGACAAGCACTGGAAAAGTATTCAGCGTGATTGCCTTGTTTGAAAACGATATGGAGATAACTTTATACAAATATGGTGGAAGTCTAAACTTTGTGGCTCGAAGATTCTTATAGTAGCTACTGACTCTATGGGTACCTTGCATAACTGGTAATTTGAAAATGCCTTGTGTGAACCCAGGAATCTGTACTGTGGAACTGCAAACAGTCCTAGTGTGCTCAAAGTTACTTCGTCCATGGATGTAAAAGATTGTGAATCATTGTAACTGCAACAAGATCCTTCCTGATTTTAAATAATATTCTAATGGTGCTATTAAACATTGCTAAAATCAACGTGTGTTGTGGCAGAGAGCTGTAAGTATGGAGGGGATGTTTTATCAGACCATTTTGTAAATAAACTATGCGAAATCTGAAACTGATTGTGCTGAAGATTATTATGTAAGAAGATTTTCTGCAGTTGTTTCCACTGTAAATCTGTGTACTGCTGTTTATTGGTTTAAGGGTAGCACATGGTATGGAATGTTAAAGGCCAAACAGAAATTATTACTTTTTTTTTGCATCCAGCGCTTAAAACAGATACTCAGTTTTGAATTTCTTGCTCTTTAGGTTTTGTGCTGAACAAAAAGCAGTCCACATGAGGCCCATGGTATCCTGTATCACAGATCATGGCTTTCTTACCTTTACCATGGGATTATATTTCATCTGGATCCAGATTTAAAACTGCTCACGCTATGAAATATTGTGTGCTTAGAAGTATGGGAAAAATCTCTGCATTTAAAAAAACGCTTGCAATTATTTTGTTCATGCAGGTTAAGTGTAGCATCTCAGCTTTTTGGCAAGCTGCAGCATCCTTTGATTGAAGTGTCATACCTACTTCAAGGGAAGCAGTTTGTCATTTCCAACATCAGTTTTTACTGTACTGTCTGCGATATCATGAGACAAAGCTCCTCCCCTTAGTATTTTAACCTTTAAAAATCTTTAAAACCATTTATTAGAACTGTTTATATGCCTCTGCTTTAAATACGACCTATGTCTAGTAAGTTATACTTACGTGTCAAATGTTAAATAGCGGAGGCAGCCGTACTGCCTTTTAATGCTTTTTAATATGCTGTTAGTTTACAGCTCTCCCAAACAGGCATCAGACTCTTCCGCTGAAGATCCCAGAATACTGAACAAATCTGGCTCTTCTATGCCATTGCAACTTCTATAAATTTAATTGTCCCCACACTGACGGTAAAAACCTTGTTGTGTGTTTAATATTAACGGAGGATGCGCAGTTTCTGCAGAAGTGCTTGTTTCACCAATTAACTAAGCACTGATAGCTTCTGATCTGTGCAAGTGAGTCTTCAGCTTCAAGAGGCTATTTCTGCGCTCCTGTGTCTTGCAAAGCTTCATAATACCGCTTATGGTTTACGTAGAGATTAATTTCTTTTGGAGAACAAAACTGCAATAACTTGCCTATGAATTGTCAAGATTCTGCTTTAAGATTTTTTTGCTCTTGATAAACATTGTCTTAAATACCAAAACCTCCAAGAGGACTATATTAGCATTACTACATGTGTGTTCAGTTTATAACCAGACACGAAGCTAGCTGACTTGCGAACTAACAGATGCATCGTTCAAATCTTTAAATAGCAGGTTTCTGACATTCCTTAAAAAAAAAAACACATAATTATGTCATTACAATATATTAATTTTTTGACAGTTCAAATGCCAAATTAATTTGACTTCACTGGCATAACTTTGATAGACCTTTTTATTTTATTGGACAAAGTTCCCTAAAGGTTTAAATGCTGTATAATCTGTTTGTATATTTCACTAGTTTTCTGTGGTTTTCTTTCAGTCAAGATAAAAACCATTCCAGTGACTCCTACCACTGATATGGGCGATAAATCGATGCATTTTTGAATGCTGTATTCAACTGAATGCTGAATGAGTTTCTGTTCTGTGGTACACACTTTTGCTAATTTTATCCAGTTATTGAGCAAATCTTGTTTCTTGTAAAACAGTGTCTAATACTATTTTTTTTTTTTTCCCCCGGCTCAAAGGCATATTCTTGATTTAGTTCAAGAAAATGCATGTTCGTTATTGGGGAGCAAATAGGAATTTAGTGCTGGCACATAATGATGCCTTGTGCAGATGACAAATAAAAACACAACTACAAGCCTATTTAAAACTTGTGTAAATGCTGATGCTTGAAGGGGACACGGCCTCCTCCCGCCTTCTCTAGCACAGTAACACGCTTCTTGCTTCAGAAGGAGACAGTGATCCAAGCCATGTCAAGGTAAATCAGTATTGTGAAGTTAAGTGCAATTTCAAGGGATGTGACTTACCTGCAAGTTGTCACCAATAAAACCAGTCATCTCTTTTAAGAGACATGATGGGTTTCATTACCATACCAACTACTTTAATTCTGCTGCACTCCTGTGTCTTAAAATCAATGAACGACAGCTTTTGAGCTGTGCTTCGGCACAGTCTGTTCAACTTTAGGCTTCTGCTATTGCCGCTGCAGTGGGTCCGCCCCTAAGTATGCCGAGGTCAATAGCGTCTTGGTGAGTTGTGCGGACTGACTCCTACCCTTGACTTCTCTGCGCCTGAAGTGTGGTGGGTGCTGTGAGGAACAGCACCGCTTATGTTCCCATCTCTTGCTTCTCACCTGCCAGCGAAGGTAACGCTCGCCTGATTATCCATGGTAACGTGCCTGTCCCCCCTCCTTCGTGCAGCAGTGAACGTGTCAAAGTCCAGGTCAATGGCCCAGCGGCAACGGGAAGACGTTTAACTTTGGCCACACTGCTAGGATCCTAGGAGCCTTAGATGGGCAAGAGTGACATCTGCTTTCTGGCAGTGGCGGGATGCGGCACAGTCAGAGGATTGCTGTGATCACACACAAAACAACATTGTCCGATTAGACCTCTTTGTAGTATCTTAAAGCATAGGAGGAAATGTACCTTTTTGAAGAAGTGACTCGGTGTGTTAGATGTATTTACCCTAGAGTTCTCTCTCAAGTTTGATTCAGAGAAGAATCTGTTCCAATTTTTTCTAAATGTTTTCTTTCCTTGTGCCCCTCTTCTTCCCTCCCCCTCCCAAACTACAAAGCTTTGGGATAGTGTTGATGTTTATACATTTTACACCTAAGTATAAGGACATGAAACTATGTATATTAATCATATTTAAGCAACTGCAAATAAATGTCTGCTGTTTAAAGCCAAAAGAACAGTGTAAGTTTTAAGTTCAGTAAGCATTGTATAGAGATATCTTAAGTTCAATTGATGACAATTGTGCATAAAACGTTACCAATGCTGTAAATTATTTTTAATAAAGAAACTTGTATCACAGTTACCGTGTGTTACAATGTATTTTGGATAGCTAGTATGGAATACACTTAAAATGGTAATACAAGTATGTATGAAAGGGTGGGGTGAATAAGGGAGCGGGTCTAATTATGCATGTTTCATTTTCTGGTTAGCAGTGTCTCAATGTGGGCTTCCAAAGCATGTTTAGTTGTTTTGGAAAGAGGTTATCTATGTTAGCTGAGCTCCAGATACTGGTCCAGGTATTGTAACTGTATCAAATGCTTTTTGAATAATGGGTTTTTTTTTTCCTTCAGGAAAATGTCTCATTTAGAATCGAGATCAAATCCTGCATTAAAGCAAGCTGTTGACTGAGGTTTCGTTAGCACGTAGAGCTTACAGACATGACAAGAGCTTCAAAAGCGATTTGGGGGTGTCCTACACTGCCCCGTCTCTGCAGATTTGCTTTCAGAAGAGGCGTTAGGCTTGCACCCAGCACCGAGATGCTAAATCATTCGGGTCCTATTTTTCTTACAGATAAGAGAGGCCAAAGTACAACCGCAGTCCTGTGTGTTGCCTCCCAAACGCAGAGTGCTGGGCTGGCAGGAGAAGCGTGGAAATCCATAGGTGTTAAGTCCTGGCACTACTGTCTGGAAACTAAAGCAAGACTAACAAGGTACAGATCTGCAAAATGCATTCTAATTTCGTTTACAGAGAGAATGAGTATATATTTGCTTTTTCTGTAACCTGCTATGTCTCTTGGAAGTCACAAGCATAGCAAGAATGCTTTCCTGCCATAGCCGTTTTGTTCCAGTGAGCTGAACGTTCAGTCGGCCTCAGAAATTGGGAGAGGGAACCCTAAATATTTTCTGGAGCTCTTTTATGCTTCAAAAAAGTTGCTTGTGTGATTTCTGGAAGGCTGGGAGGGGGGAGAGTGAGGTAGGTAAAAATATGTATGAGTTGGCCAATCAAAGTGTTTAGTAACATCTGTTCTGAAACTGGGGGGTGTGGGGGAATCCAAGGAACTTATATTTGTTTATTGGGGAAACAGTTTCCCTTTTCTAAATTCCCTATTGGATTAAAATAATGTTTTCAAATTAATGTCCTTAACATTACAAATAACATTGAAACATTGGGACAGAGGATTCTTAACAATCAGTTTACTTTAGACCAAGATTTATTTTTTTCCCCCCCCTAACATCAGTAAGCCTTTTCTAAATCCTTTTTTCCTCAAATTCCTAATTCTGTCATAGTGGGACCTCAAATATTGCAAATTACTTTTATTAGGAATTTCAGAATAATTTATATATCGATCTCAAAAATGTGGTATGGGTGGGGAACCGAGGTTTGTGACTATTCTACTTAAGTCTAAAATTCTCTAGGACTGGACACGTGCTCCCAATCTGAGCTCTGGTACAGTCTGAAGGACATCCCGAGAAAGGTGTCTGCTTCTTACGGGTAAACCATCCTCGGTCGAAACGGTTTAGTCGAGTTTTTGATCTTGTGCTGACAAAAGGATTTAGAGAAAAGAATCAAACGTAAATCTCCGTTTCTCCCGGTAGCAGTGGGAGCGCTTTTGTGTTAGAGCGTTTCCCCGTTCCGGCAGGAGGTTGGGCCTCTCT
>VZSZ01000921.1:1239143-1249840 GCA_013398815.1 Ibidorhyncha struthersii | reverse complement strand
GGCCCCGGCGGGGCGGGGGGTGCGGGCGCAGCGGGGTCCGTGGGCCAGGCCCCGGGTGGCAGGCCGGGGTCACCAAGCGGTTGGGGTTTTCAGGTGCGGCTCAGAGCGTCGGTAGTGTTAGAATGCTGCTTTCTGGCAAGAGAACGATGATATTTCATGAGCTGTTGCTTTTTGCAGTCTCGAAGATATGACTCCAGAACTACCATATTTTCTCCAGAAGGTATTCTTTAACCCCACGCTTTCAAGTAAACTCTGACTGTTCTATCCGTGTTCTCAAAACTAAATAACAAACTACTTGTATAAAGGTTGGTTGTTTATAGTATGTTTCCATCTATATATGACCTGCAGAAATCATATTTACCTGCTAGAAGTAGTGCCTAGTTCTGTAAGGACACCAAGGGCCCAAAGCGGAGACCTCCAAATTCACTCTAATTCAAGCAGTAAAGAGACGGTACCCCATTAGTGAGTAACACAACTTGCCGTGTTTTGAAATAACTTGAGCAAACCTTCACCGTTCATCTTTTGTTTGAGTACGGATGGATTTTCTTACTGCTCCTCCCCTCTCCCCGAGAATGCATCATGTCCCGCTGGTGCAATCGCACCTCTCCTTGTTATTCTTACACATGCTGAAACAAGGACGTACAGGCCATGTTTCCCTGTTTCTCAGATGGGATGGACTCAAAAGTCTAGTATCAAATATTTTCTTTGATTATTGAAAATCCATTTTGGCTCATTCTACTGCAGCAGAGTTCTGTAGATTATTTTTTTTCCCTTTGGTAAAAGAAGGGTTTTTTTTCCACATTGGCAGTGCCCTTTACTACCTTATCAGATTTGTGGATTTTCCTTCTCTGACTCCTTCCTCCTTTTCAATCAATTAATTTACTATCAACTGGTAATAGACTGAAGAAGTAAGACTAGGTCGTACAATGAGCAGCTGTCAGATTCTTGCAAAATTAAGTCACCTTGTGCGCTTGGTCTTGTTCAGTGTTACTTTTTTGATGTTACTACTTTAAATCCTTTCCTAGGTCGCTTGTACCAGGTTGAGTATGCAATGGAAGCAATTGGACATGCAGGTACTTGCTTGGGAATTCTAGCAAATGATGGTGTTTTGCTGGCAGCGGAGAGACGCAACATTCACAAGCTGCTTGACGAAGTGTTTTTCTCGGAGAAAATATACAAACTTAATGAGTAAGTTGAAACGATGATCAGATGGCCTGTGATGTTACCAGTAACAAAACACTGCTGTTACTTAAATATTTTAGCACTGAACCTGGTTTTATTTTATTTAAAGTGTTAGTAGTCTTTTTGTTCAGTGTTTTACACAGGTATGATTATTTTGTCATCGTTCGCTTCAGTACTTCTTCTAAAGTAGAAGTGTTGCTTTTTTTTAATGTCTAAAGAGAGTTTTCTAGGTGGAATAGCCTGTTTGTTGGTACTTCCCCATACAAGGTAATGTTATTGCAGCACTTAAGAAGATTGGGAATTCTCACTTCTACAAAATACCATTTGGTGGGGCAGAATAAAGAATGCACACAAAAATCACCATGCTATTTCAGCTCAGCATCCTCTTCTAAGTCTTTGTTTTTCTTTTGTGATTCGAAGACAACAAGATAATTAAGTAAAACATGCCTTAGGTTGCTTTGCCACAGTTGTAGCAGAAATGACACATCTCCCTATTACGACTTCCTTTTTAGCTCTCTGGAAGTTAAATTTGTGATGTCAGAGCGGAGTGTTACGGATTACGCTCTCTTGCCTGTGAGGGAGGTAGAGCTTCATCCTTGCCAGAAGGTGCAAACAAATAGCTTTCCATCCCGTCAGCCTCCCATTCTGTGTTGATCTTGCAAGCAGCTAGAACTGTGGGAAGCGCTGGATTTTCAAGGAGGCTGCTTACTTTTTGCTGTCCACCTCTGCTCTTACAAAAAGGTTACATAATATTTTTGATGTATCCCGAAGGCTGATGAACCCCTTTTCTATGGCAGCTACGTAGTTTTGATCAGAAAGGCCCAACAGTAGGTATTCTTGATCTGCTGTATGAAGACGTGACTATTTGTTGGCGATTGATAGCGACTCAGTTAATTTGTGTGCTTCTGTTGCAGGGATATGGCTTGCAGTGTTGCAGGAATAACTTCAGATGCCAACGTTCTAACAAATGAACTGAGACTGATTGCGCAGAGGTAGGTCTGCTCGTAGTTAACGTGGTTTCACTTGCCTGCGACGTCAGATTCCGTTCTGTTGATGTATTAAATCAAAGCGAACGTGCCTTCAGAAGAGAAGTAGATTGTTTGAAACAAACCAGCTAGATCAAAGAGGCTGTAACTTAGGAACTTGTTTCTTGTTAAATGTGGAACAGGATACTGTCAGCAAAACAAGTTTTGAAAAAAATTTTTTTTCTTTCATATTAGGTATTTGTTACAATATCAAGAGCCCATTCCTTGTGAACAACTGGTAACAGCACTATGTGATATCAAGCAGGCTTATACACAGTTTGGAGGTAATGAACCGTGTGAAACATTGTGCTTTTATATGTCAAAAGAATGATTCTGTTACATAATTTGAAGCATCCGCAGCTCTGGACAGTTCCACCAAATTCTTCTGTAATGACTTATACCGGGGAAATTTAAGAGGTGAATGGGCAGTCATGGTTACTGTTTTGCTACTGAAGGTGCTCCTTTTTAGTGATTGAGAAATTGATGGCCGAGATTCTGACCCATTGCATAGAATGCTTTGAGCACTCTTCAATTTAGTGAATGCCTTGAAAAGACCGGCAGACAATTGTTTGCTATGTTACCTTTCAGCTTTTTGGGCCCATGCAGCATAATGGCACAATGAATCACAAATAAGACTGTATGTTGGTGTATCAATATTGTAACACTTTAAAAAATACTATTTCTGTGGATCAAGCAATATATTAGAAAATGATGATGTTAGTAGTGTTCCTTAGTATGTCAACTGATGATTCTGGTATTTTACTTATATGTAGTGTGAAAGAATGACCTTTTTACGTACCTGGCTTTTGACACCGTTAAATTACACGCCTTAAGCTACGTACCTTAAATATTAAGTTTTGATTTAAAGTCCTGAGATGATAAATTACAATTTGTGGAGNCAAGCAACAGAAGTGCAGAATGGTCTGTTAAATCCTAGTTCATAGGAATAGATTTGAAAAAGGAAATCAAAGAAAATAATTGTCACTCATGACCAATCTTGTTACTAAATTTAGATTGCTAATTGCCTTCTTTTCAACAGGAAAACGTCCTTTTGGTGTTTCATTGCTGTATATTGGCTGGGATAAGCATTATGGATTCCAGCTCTATCAAAGTGATCCTAGTGGAAATTATGGAGGGTGGAAAGCTACATGCATTGGGAATAATAGTGCTGTAAGTTCTGTTGTTTTTTTTCCTCTCAAAGTCAAGCAAAAAAAAAAGGTGTAAATTGCACTGTACTAGTTAAACTGAGTTGTTGATCACTAGTGCAGAGCAGAAGTAGGTAGAAGCACTGCTGTTAATCGTGTATTGATATTATCTGGCAAAAAACAACTGTTTTGTTGATTACCCACACATATAATTTTAATTTCTGTGAAATTTATAGGCAGCTGTGTCGATGCTAAAGCAAGACTACAAAGAAGGAGAAATGACCTTAAAGACTGCACTTGCATTAGCCATTAAGGTTCTAAACAAAACCATGGACGTTAGCAAACTTTCTGCAGAGAAGGGTAAGCAGTTCGCTAATCCGGGATAAACCCTTTGCTTAAAAAAAAGAAAATGTAGTGAATATACGTACAGTAGATGTGGTTTATTGGATTATTAGTTTTCATGTGAAAAATGTTTTTAGAAGATGCAGCAGCTCTCAACCTTCACCTTTCTAAGAGGCGTAGAGAGTTGAGGTGATCCACCTTGGTCAGCTGCAGGGGCTAGACCGCAGTGTAGGGATCGCAGGCTGCATCGGTGCGGTAGCAGAGGTGGCTGTGCGTCTGGTGGAAGAATCACTGGAGAGGTATTGATGCGCTTGTGTATGCTGCTGCAGGAGAGGACCCCTGCCATCTGGCTTGTCCAGCCAAGCTTCTTTGTAGAGGCAGGACAATGCCTTCATTATCAGTTGTAACCACAGATCTTACCCTTCTGATGATTGCTCTGTCTGAAGGACAAAATGTAACGCTGCTGTCTGTTCCATATGTTTCAGTTGAAATTGCAACACTGACAAGAGAGAACGGAAAGACAGTAATAAGGGTTCTGAAGCAAAAGGAGGTGGAACAGTTGATAAAACAACATGAGGAGGAGGAAGCAAAAGCTGAACGTGAAAAGAAGGAAAAAGAACAAAAAGAGAAGGATAAATAGAATATGAAACCAAGTGTTCTGTAGATAATACAGGACCTGCTTCAGTAAAAGATAATCTGGATTTCTGTTGTGTAGAAGCCTACAAATATGCCATGGAGGACCCAGAATTACTTTTGATGAACCAGGTCCTTAATCATCATTCAGATAATTAGTTTACTGCTCCTTACATTGACCAATAATTGCTTTAATTCTTGAACACTCTATTTCTTTCATCTTCTATTTTTTATTATGGAATAAAATTTAAGAAGAATAGTGATGAGTGTCTTTATTTCCTCAGTAATGCCTGGATATGCACAATCTTGAGGGATTTAACCGCTTTAAACCATTAAAATAAGGCATATGCTAGTTGGTAAAGAACAAATATGGTGTTAGAATTGTTAGAATTTGTGTGTATGTGTGGGTTTTCCTTTTAAAGTAGTGAAAAGGGCTCCTAAGTTTGAAAAATCATTTCACAAGTACAGAATTGAAGTGTGCTGGCATGCCAAGTTTTAATTTTGGCCTATTTTGTTCTATAACGGGCTATGTCAAACTGATGGTCTTGCAAGCAGTAGTGTTTTAAACATGCCCTGTAGCAAATGTGTTCAGTTTATCATAGTCTTTCACGAGTGCATGTGTTTTCTAAGAAATTAATCATATAACGCTAGCTATATTCACACAAACTAGAAAGACATTCTACAAAGGCCCCGTGAAAATGTTGAGCTATCTCCTCGAAATACAAATAGGTAAATAAAATAGCGCATGATTTTAGGCCGTGTTGACTATTTTCCATTTTATCCTGAAAGGAAATTGAATGTTTTGTATTTAGTTCAGTGTTGCTGATACTTCCCCAGAGAATTCGGTTCCCTTCTCTGACAGACAACAGTCTAGAAAACTAAACAGTTAATCACTTGAGAAATCATAATATTTGTGCATGAACTAGAAATTGCAGTCATTTTTGTTCACATTGTCCCTATACTGAATGCAAAATAATATGGTTTTCAGATAAACAAAAATCTCTTCTAGTTCTGAAAAAAAACCCTTACCTGGGGTTAATAAAGGAGATGGCAACAAGTCACTGAAAATGATTTTGCACCCTTTCAGTTATCAAAAGCAAACTGAAAAGCCCACTCCAATGACATGCTTAAATGAGAGGCCTTACGTGCTGAATTTGTCACGGGTGAGCCAGCCCCTTTGTGCTGACCCTGGATTGTGTCTATCTTGTAGCTGTTTGTTTTTTTGGTTTGGGGGGGTGTGGGGGTGTGTGCGTGTTTGTTTGGTGTGGTTCCCCCCCCCTCCCCCCAGGATATCTGGTGTTTACAGGATTTAATATGACCACTTAAAGAAACGCAGTGAATCCATACAGTGTTTTATTTTTAATCCACCACAGACGTTTTTGACTGATAAAATGTACTTTGTCAACATGGCCAGAAATTACCTTTGGTCTCAGCAAAACCCATTTTTGAGCTCATTGCTGTAAGTTTCACTGTTGAGAACAGAGGAAGGAATCTGACTTGAGGTGTCTGTGCTGCAGCTTGGGTAGATGCACTGCACTGGCTCTGGCAACGTGTGCGGGGTGTGGGGTGGCATGGGTTCTGTGCAGGCTGCAGGACCTGCTTATTAATTTTCTAAATCTCAGTGCAGGCCAATTACTTTAGTCTTTTGTACTGAACTTAGTACTTCGTTAGTATTCAAATTTTATAGCTAATAAAAGTTACACTGAGTTTTATTTGCACCTGGTGCAACAGTAGATCTTCCAAATAATAACATAGGAATGACACTTCACATAACAAGTCCTGAATAGTGGCAGACAACAAGCAATGGGTAAGATTTAATCTCCATTATAAAGGGTTGTATAAATACCTCAAGCTCTATTTTTCTGTTGAAAATTTAGTGCTCAATCTTTTTTTTTTGATACTGTGAATGCAATATATCAGCATCTTTTGCAGATTTCTAGATCACTGATGATGGTTATACAAGTACTTAGAATATGCCCTAAAAGGAGCAATGCCAAAATGGAGTTTGTTTCTAACTTCTCAAAGATCACTTGAAACAAAACGTGATAGACTCCAGCAATGCTTTCTGTCTTCTAGGAAACCATTACAGCACCTAAGTCTGGGTTCATCAATGTACACAAATCACACAAGGCAATTTGTTTAGTGTACTAGTAGAAGTATTATTAGATAGCTTAGAATATAGATTTATTAAAATATTTTTTTCTTAAATGCTTCTGTTTCTAACAAAGGGGATAATGCATATATTTGCATCTTTGTTTAAAGAATTACCAATAGCATTTCTTTGCCAAACACTGCATCGTTTGCTGGTAAAGGAGAACTTTTTAGATACTGTAATAATCAAAAGCTGGTATGATTTAAATAATTTTCTGATCTATACGCCATAATGTATTGAAGCATTGTGATAAGTTGTGTATTTACATTTTGATAGATCTATTTATTTAAAGGTTTTGTTTACCCAAAGGAGAAGCCTTGTCAAATATTTTATGAGTATGATCTTTGAACAATAATTACCAATTTAATTTAAAAAACACGATCTCTAGTGAGTGCCATTAATAGCTGAGTGTGAGATGAGCCCCAGTACTGCCTTGAAATAGGCAAGTAACTCTAGTTGGCACACATATCCAAGATGTACAGTAAAGTTCTGCTGAAATAAATTTAATTTCTGATTCTTTTCTGTATTTGAACCTAGGACAGTAAGCAAATGCTGGAGATCTTTTGTAGCCTAGAATCTTCCTGGGACATCCTTACACTAATGCAAGTTCCTTACTTGTTTTTCCTAGAAATAGAGCAGCGTTTGGCTGCACGGGCCTACTGTGTTGATTCTGGCTTTGTGTGTTTTTTAAAAAAAAAAAAAAAAATCACCACTATCTGTGCCTTTTCTGGGAGTGGTTTGGGGATAAGTCGTAAGAACAGAAAAATGATTTGGGCGATACATTTGAGTTGTCTTTGCTAATCAGAATGATCTTCCTGTTCTTTGTATATTTTTTTGGTGTACGTAGTGTTTATGTAGAGTTTACAATGTATTACGTAAGTATTTAAAATATTTAGCTATTGCTGTGGGTTAAATGTTATTTTAACACCGGAACTTCATGTGGTGCTGTGGAAGGTGACAGAGTTTTCAAATTAGGTAAAAGTATTTACTTGAAACTGTTTGCATAATATGATGTCAGTAAACTTAAAGACTGGATAGTTTATATCTCACTTGAGTGCATGATAGAACTTCTTAGGGCAAGTACTCACAAATAGGTTGTCCTAATAAATTGTAATGTGGTTTGTTATTCTAAGTAGTTTAAGAGATAATGAAACTACTGCTGCTCTAGTAATACCTGCACTGTGTCTTGCATCTGTCAGTGTTTAAAAAAAGAGTTAGCTTGTTTTCTAGATGACTGTATTCTGTTCAAATAAAGTCAAATTAACTTCTAAGACTGCTTCTTATGAGACTTACTGTCTTGTGCACTGGAAGACAGAAGATTTCTTTAGGTATGCTTCCTTATCCATCCAAATATTTTTACTTGTCAGCATTATAAAAGCACTCAAATTAAGATGATAGAGGACTTTCTGTGTTAAATTTGATGGTTGCCTCTTTTTTTATGGATTCCCAAGATTATTTATTCTTTCTGTTCATATCTTAAAATTAGGGACAATACTTCTTCACTATGTTGTGAGAATGAATATGTAAATGATTACATGTTCAAATTAATGGTTTTAGAGGGCCACAGAACTGTATGTGATACGCAGATAACATATCTAAGTGTATACAAGACATCTAAGTCCAAGAAGTTAATGCACTCATGTGAGAGAAATGTTGTAGCTTCAGACTAGATGAGATTCTAGGACTTACTTAAATGTCTTTAATTTTCTTTAAAGAATATTTTCCATTACAGTTTTTCTGTAGTAAAAATTGTCCTTGTTTTCAAGTTTTAATTGCAGTTATTTCTATTACAATATGAAAAACTGCTAAACTAACTTGATCTGAGAGTACCCTTCACTGGTTTTACAGCTCTTGGCTTTAATCTCCAGAAAATTCAGCTTCACAAGAAATTTTTTAGACTATTTCCGATTTTACAAAGAGACTGAGCAGCTTGGCTATTTTTATCTGTGATTAATTTGGCATTTGGCTTTCCAGTTAAAGTACTCTTCAGTGTACAGTAAAAGCTGCCATCAGCCAATTTACTGGAGATTCTCAGAACATACTTTAGCGGGGACCTTCAGATGTCAACTCCTGCTGAGAAGGACCCTTTGAAAGAGAGCAGACATTACTCATGTAATAGTTTAGGCTTTCACTTAATGATAAATACTAAACATAACATGCTGCTGTTTGTATTATCATTCTGCTCCAAGTTCAAAGCAGCAGGAAAAAATGCCTTCTTATAGCTGCTATTTTCTAAAATAGTAATAATACAACATAATGTGTGCCAGATGATGCTACATAAAATATTTAACAAAATATTGGGCATGTAACCTAGACAGTGTAATCCTTTTATATCTTACAGCATCTGTTTTGCCTCGCTAGGACCCAGCTGCAAACAAATTCATAGTTATGTAATAAAACCCGTTTGCTGTGTCCTGAACATTCGAGTGGCAACTCCGTTTAATGCTGTTAGCTAGACATTATGGCTCTAAAATGCATTTACTGCAATGCACATATGCTGCTAACAGAAATACAGATTTTACACGATAACCTTACGTTAGGAACACCAGGTGCAGTGTGGCGGTGGACCACTTGTCATCAAAAACTGCAGCTTTGCAATTTCAGTAGAAACATTACCCAGTGATTTTTGGAGCACTCGAAAACATTAGAACTCCAGTGTACCACAGAAGAATAAAATAGGGGGTGTTGTGCCATGCTTTGCGCTGAAATGTATTTTTATTTACTCTAAAATGTTGGGTTGACCACTGCATGCACACTTGAGCATTTCAAAATAAGAGTCACACACTGCATCCTTTAACCTACATATTTCCATTGTGGAGGACATGCAGTATACAAATGGATTCTCAAGATATAAAATGACCATATTTACTGCAGAGCATTCAAATCAATACAGCATGTCACTAGCAGTGTGCTGGAAGAAACTACTGTGTAAGCAGCCTTTTTTTCAGATGGCTTGTACTGACTGCATTATGTCTTGCACAGACAGGCACAACCTAAATATGGCTGCAGGAGAAGATAATACAGAAAACCACAAGTTTAAAAATGAAGAAAGGCATTGAAATGCTTAAGTACTCTGTTTTGGTCATCGAAAAGATTCATGATTTACATGAAGAGATGCACTATTTTTCAATCAAACAAACACTTGGTATAAAAGAATTTTGATAATTGACAATGTGCTTAATGAAATGACTACTTTGGGTAACGCTCATTTTAGTAAAGTACACAGTTGCTAAAATTATTTGAGTTGAACAAGGTCCATTTTTCTGAGGAAACTGGTATCTAGCGCGTTTAATGTAGCAGCTGATTAACAGTGTGTAAAGCCATTTATCCCTTCTTTGCAAATCTTTTCTCCCTGTAAAAATCTTAAACATTATCTTAAATGTAAAAAATGCATTAATGCCAGCTGCTTCTATTTTCCGTGGCAATGGGTAGACTCTACATTTCCATTAGGATGATTTAAGAAAAAAAATAATCACTAATTCTGTTTCGCAGCTGGTGCATTTAAAGTTGTCTTTAGTAACAGCTTTTTATTTATCTGATATAGGAAAAAGGTGGGGTTTTGTACAGAGTATTCATTATGTGTGTTATATATCTATAATATACATAAAGATGGAAATATCCTAGGTCTTTTAAGCTTGCATCAGTTTGTTTATTTTTGATTAAAAGTTCTGATTTAGAAACTTTATAAAAAAGAACAAACCCAAACTACTGAGTGGAATGGAAGTTAAAAATTAGCTTGTTTAATATTTTCCTCTTCACTAAAGTTTACTTAAGCTTATGCCCTCCCCAAAACGTGGTTTAAAAGAAAGCCGGTGCCTTTACGGCTGTTACTTAAGGTTTACCCTCTCCAGGCGCGGCGGCCCAGCTCCCCGCCTACCTGGGCAGCACCTGCGCCTCTGGCGGAGCCGCGGCCGGCTCTGTGGAAGCGGCGGGACGGTGTACGAAAGGTGCCTGTGGCTACGGCGCTCGGTGGGATGGCTACAGCCTTCCCTCCGGGGGACCACCTGCCTCCCTCAGGGGGAGGCTCCCAGCCCTGAGGGGGAGGCGATAGCCGTCGCCCACCCGAAGCAGGGCCGCTGAGGCAAGGCAGCCCGCCGGTTAGCGGCAGGGTCCTCCGGCCGAGTCGCACACAGCGCGGGGGCCGCGAGTCGATACCTCAGGGCCGCCGCCGGGAAAAACGACCCGGGACGACGAGACCTTTGCTGAGGCGGCTGCTTC
>VZSZ01000921.1:1212834-1238652 GCA_013398815.1 Ibidorhyncha struthersii | reverse complement strand
GGGTTGGGGCGGGCGGGCGGGAGTCGCGCTTCGTTTCCCCCGCCATCAACTTTTGCCGAGACGAGGGTAAAATAAAGGTGGTCTGAAGGTGCTGCGGGGCTCTGGCGGTGGCGGAGGAGTGCTGAGGTCGGGATTGCAGGACTTGGGCTAGTTTTTTTAAAAAAAAATAAAAATCAACGCGACCTACAGAGACCGTGGTGAAACGGGCTCGCCAGAGCTGCCCCTTTCACAGGAGAGGGGAAAAACCCCTTTGCCAAACTGCGGCTTTTCGGGAGCGTATCCGTCTGGGCTGCCAGACGCTTCATTACACAGTTGTTACGCTTTTTAAACGAATGTATAACACTCTGAAGATGTGAAGTGTCACAGCTTTCCATTTTTGCTCCGTTCACTTACTCGGGTGAGGTGCAGTTGTAGATCTGTGGTGAGAGCTCTTTGCGCTTGCCGCCGGCGTGGAGGTAAATTTACAGAATATATTTTAGTGATTGCAATATCGCATGTGGATCTGGCTGCACATAAAAATGTCCCTCTTAAGAGTTTATAACAAAATTCCTTTTAGTTTGCTCATGCGTTATTTCTTTGACTTCAGAAGAGTCTCCTAATTCAATCAGGATGTAACTTTCAGGGTTGAAGGATATAAAATAGCATGTGAAGCTAAAGTGTTTATAAAATTACACAAAGATTAAAGGAGCAAAATCACTGCTTCTTCAAAGAATTCCTTAGAAATAGTTATTACAAAACGTTGCTTTTACATAATTTATGAGTACATTGCTAAGAGTTTTGCAAAACTTCTTAAAGTCATAACTGCAAGATTTACAAGCAGAAAGGAAATTAATGGAAAATAAAATCGACTTTTTTAATATTGGCCCAAAATGGAAAAAATGGTTGTAAGTATGGTTTAAGGAAAGTAAATGGTATGATGTCTTGCTTTTAATTCAACATACAAAAAACTGAGTCTGCTCAATTAGATTTAAAAGATTATTCTTGCTATCAGTATTTGAAAGAGTAGTGTTTTTCATCATGGCAGAAGATATTACTATGCAAAATTATTATGTTATATTATGTGGTATATAAGACTGTGTGGAAGCGCAGTCAGGTTAAGTCAGATTTTGCCTTTTGGCACAAGCCAACAGTTTTGACTTCACTGAGAACTGATTGTATATAGTGAGGATACAGTTTTCTTTTAACAATTTGTTTGCTCTGAAATAAAATGAAATTTTCTATTAAGAAGATGAAAAACATTATAGCTATCTATTATTAAATTGTAGGGCAAACTGAAGTAATAACCTAAATCAGAGTATCATGTACATACAGTTAAAATTCTTTTAGAGGTATTGCATTGCATGTGGTAATCATTTTAATGAGTAGAAGTGAATTATGGATGTGGCTTTGTTTTTTATGATACTTTAAGGACGCTTGAAAAATAATTTGGTGTTTCCTTTAGTTAGTAGTCTGGAGGTGAATTAAACCTTTATCCTGGATAACTCTCATTTGACAAGACAAAATACGTGCTGATCTAAAATACAACCAAACTTTATAAGTTTTGTTCCTTGCTCTGAATCTTAAACTAACAGGTGAGACTTAAATGCACTAATTGAATCAAGATTAATGATCAAGTATGATCACAAGGCACACCTGTGATAGGGTTTCCTTGGGAGTTCATACACCCAAATGTTTTCCACTCAGTTTGACAGATTGGATCCTTCTCCCTGCCCAATAGGAAGCTGCAAACCTTCCTGCTTGTATGGGTTTCTTGTGATTTTTCTCTTAAAGTATGTTGTGCTTTCTTCGGAGATTTTTAGGAAGAAAAACATGAGCAATGATTTGTGGAGAAATGTCGTGTGTTGATTTGCAGAAGGAACTGCAGAAGGAAGTACTTGTATAGTTTCCCACTTTTCAGAATGGTAAAACCTGATTTTTGTGTGATAGTGTGTGTTCTGGAATCTCCTATGCTGCATCCGTTTTTGAGTAGAGTTTCTGATTTCTGTGAACCGTAGGATTGTATGTTCCAGTGTATTGGAGACTGGAATTGAGCTGCGTAAGCAAAATGCTACTGTGGCAGAAGGTAATGCCAGTGTGCAACTTCTGCAGCATCCAGGGCTTCACTGGCAACTTGGGAGAAGCCCAAAGCCTGGGTCTTATTTGCGTAATGGTCTTATTTAACTACATTGTGGATTTGCGTTTACTTCCACGATGCATATCCTCTAAATCTATATGAATAAATACTCAAAAAAATACTTTTAAGATTCTACATACTTGTTCTTCCTTTTAGTTCTTGCACTATCTGCACTTTTATACATACACTTTTTGCTGCTTGCATTCAGCATTGCGCAGTGCTGTCGTCACAGTCCATCTTCGGTCCTTACTGACAGGTCAACAGTCAGTGAAAATGATGCAATGGTTAGAAGTGGCATAAAGAGAGATGACAAAATCCTGGATCCGTTACAGAAAAAGTCCCCCTGGCTACAGAGTGACCAGAATTTTTGCTCTGAGGCAGCCTGACGTGAGGGAGCCTTTTCATGAGCCCTAGCTGTTGGGCAGGGAAAAGGGTCACGGTTCTTCCGTCTGCTGAAAACTGAGTGGAGAATGTTAGTGTCCGTGAACTCACAAGGACATGCAGTACTGTGCCACAGTCCTGTAACGCTAGTGCTGCAGGTGGCTGTTAATCAGGAGACTACCGCTGACAATAACTTCACTGTAGAGTTCAGAAAGCTCTTTGGCACATTGTGTGTCTTTACCATAGAATCCGTAGCACACATGTTCAGAAGGGAATGGTTTGTGCACCAGTTAGCTCTCAATCTGAAGAGTGACCATCAGTCCATAGCTGATTGTATCTATTTCTTGATTAGTGACAAACTACGTAGCAGTATATTATGCTGTTATTAATCAGACTTGTAAATGCATTCATTAATATGGGCCGTAATTATCCCTTGATGCTAAGCTATTAGGGGATAGTTTAATTCTACTTTCCAATTATCAAGCCGGAAACTTTAATCTTTTAAATTTGACTTGAATGTAAGAAACAACTTCCTTGCTTTCTATGTGCAGCTCTTGTACCTCTGTTCATATTGGTAAGTGCTAAGCAATATTGCAGTTCAAAATCCTTGATAGTTTTCATGTCCACAATAAGTCATTTTATTTGGATACTGGTTGGCAGGAGATTGATGTGATAGGTAAGAGAAAAAGCAGAAATCCTTCTAATAACTTGAAAGCCCCAGAGTAAAAGAAAAATTGTAAAACTAGCAGCTGCAAGGCATACACAGTGATAGAAATACTAAGCTGTCTGTCGTGGTTTAGGCCAAATCCCACTGGGGACGTGGGGGACCCCAGATGGGACCGACAGATGCTCCCCTCTACCCCTCTTTCGAAGAGAGAGGCAGAGGAGGAAAAAGAGACTTATGAGTTTAGAAGGAACTAAACTACTTTAATGAAATATTAATAATAAAATAAAAAGAAAATAATGAAATATATACAAAACCGTATCAAGCTCCCAGGATGACAATCACGACACCGGCTGGCACTGGGGCAGTCCCAGGCTGGACTCAGTGACGGACGGGAACTGGATTCCGGATCTGCAGGCAGGATCGGGACCAACGGCAGACGAACAGTCCTCCTCAGATGTCGGCCATTGACGGAAGAAAAGAGAGAGCCAGAGCCAGTGCTCCCTGCTCCCCCCCAGCCTTGCTTTTTATACTGAGCATGATGCGGATGGGATGGAATACCCTGTTGGTCAGTTTTGGGTCACCTGTCCTGTCCGCTCCTCCCTGCAGGTGGGACCCCACGGTGTTTTTCTGCTTCCAACACTCCAATGTGGCAAATAACCAAGTTGGTTGGCCTTGGGTGTTATAGCGATAAGTATAAGCAAGAGCCTCTCCGCATACCACGTCTGGACATCAGCCATAACATTGGTCTTATCACTCTGAGAGAGCGAACATTGTCTGCACAATATGCTGTTAATTTCAGCAGTTAGAAGAGGCCCAGCTAAGAAGCAAAGTTACTAAACAAAATTGGTCCTGTTTTGCCTCAAACCAGGACACTGTCACTTTTGTACTCTCAACCTTTGAGATCCCAAGGCAACCTCTGAACAAAAGAAAGCAAACCAATTTTGCCAAAAAAACCCACCAGCAAGAAATGGTCAAGAATAGCCACTTTTTCCATACTTGTAGGTGTAGTGATGGGCTTTGGCTTTATTTTTTAAACAGGGGAGAAAAAAAATACTTGTAGGAAGTACAGAATGTAATAGCTGTCTTTTCTGACTTTTGTTCAGTAAACTTAATGGGGTTGGTAATCCTGCTTTGACCTGCAGGCATTCTAGTAAAGGTGAGTTTGATCTTTGTAAATGCTTACTGTTAACTAAACGCTTGACTGTTAGTGATTGGATTCTTGGCAATTGCTAAAGCATAGAAGGAAAAGTAAGAAAAAAAAAAAAAAAAAGACGACCATACAGAAAGTATGACTCAAAGCCCTTTTAAAGGGAGGGGGAAAATCAGTGCAGAAATAATTTTATACGTCATTTTATATATTAGGTATCTTTTCTGCCTAATGAAATAGTGCTGGGAGATTCTTTAAAATGTAAGGGGAGGCTTAGACAGAGAGAGGTCTGTGTAGTTAATATTGAACATGATCTCGTTCTACTTTTTCCTGTCCGCTGCAATATAAATATGACTTGCAGTTAGAATTGTCACCAGCTACCAAAATATTGTGATGTCACTCAATTTGTTTGGGGGAAAATTGTAAACTTTAAGGAGAAAAATCACTGATGCTCACTGTAGAATAAGTTAGTTTGTAGGAAAGATGGAAAACTTTAGTTTTTTCTCTCAAAAAGGTCACTGAACAATTTTTAGAGTAAGATTTAAGCAGTTACCATTGTGCTTCTCGATTTCAAAGTGCTTTGTTTGTTATAAGTTATGTCAAATGTATTACTCAAAAAAAATCACGGTATCATCTTTATAAATACACTAGTGTACTGAAGGCAGGTGTACTGTATGCATTCATTCACCTCCCGGGTTTGTGGGCAAACTATTACTTGTAGTTTGTAGTAGTTAGATTTGTGGATAACAGTCTGTATGTTGTCATAGCACACTGTTAAAAAATCTAAAGTTAACTACAAAGTATGGATATTTTGTCACGTTTCTTGTCCTTAGTAGTGTTCTTTTTCATTATAGTGGTATATGATTATAAATCTGCGTTAGTACATGACTTCTGATTCTACATCTTAACATTAGGCTTCTAAAAAGTGACCCTTTCCCTTCTCACATGGACATCTTTTGAAAATACACCAAGGAATGATCCAAAGAAAACCCCAAATTGTTAACACTCAATTATATTAGTTAGGAAATGCTTTGAACTACATTGCTTCAAGTGTAAGGACCAGTGTTATACCTGCGATCCCAGTGTGGTTCTTAAACACTTTATCTAAGGAAGTGCAGAGAAATATATAGAGTTTAAAGAAAGTTTATTCTTTCGAGAAACATAGACTGTGATGGTCTCTTGTTTTTAAAAACAAACAAAAATTTTTGAAAAGATACGAGGTATAGCTGTAACACTAAATATTTCACTGGTAATTCTAATAAAAAGAATACTGCTGCTAAATTATATTAAGATGCTAAGACATTTCATCCCATAATGATACAGTAAGAAACAATGTAAAAAGACAAATTACAAAAATGTTATTCTTTTGTAAAATCTATCTGAAGCATTTAAAAAGTCTGCCATTAGCAGCACTAGTGAAATTTTGACTTGAGGATGTTAACAAAATGAATACACGTTTTGTCATGCTATTCATGAATCCGAGACCCATGTAATGCTTCCTCTTCTTTCCTAAATAGCTCTTCTGAAGTACTTTAAGAAAAGAAGTTTTTTAAATGTTTAGGACTGAATTTTTAAATACAGTTGTGTCTGAGGTCAAGTGTTTAATTAGGATTTCTACTTACTATTTTGTAAAAAGTGTGCTCCAGCTACTTCAAAGTTAAAAAATCATTATTTGGACATAAACGTTTGTCTACTTTTTGCAGAATTCAAATTATGTCCATCCAGCACTTTCTCACGTGATTTAGGTTTTTCTTGCTGAACGTGGAATCACACTGAGAGGGAGTGAGCAGAGAGGAGTTTCATGTGGAAATTATAAAGTAAACATTGTCTTTGGGATTTATCACTAAACAATGTAGAGAGCCACCTTTGATTTAGAGTGTAGAAGTTACCTGACCTTAAGAAAAGTAAAGCCACACAAATACACGCGTGCTTAGAATTGCCCTTCAAAGGCTACAAATCTTCTTTTTGGTACAGCGAGCTAGTAGCGGGGGTGAGTGCTTCCATAATCTCTTACCATCTGATTTAGTATGAGACTTGTACTCTGGGTTGTTTGTTTGCTAATCTTGCTAGTCATAGGTTTTAACCACTTTCTGCTTTTCTCCAACCAGCATAGTCAGTCTGGTGTCTTAAGCCACTAACTGTATTTTACCTCTTTTCCTCTCTCCTGTACCTTTTTTCTGCTTGCCACCAGTTCTTCACGTTTTTTTTTCTTAACGGTGCTAACACCAATATGTAACTAAGAACTACACCCTTTTTTATAATCTTAAAAGCATAAAGACACACGGAAAAGAGAAATAAAACACATGCAGTCTGTATAACAAGTGAGCTGTGTGATCCTATTAAATAAAATATGGAAAGGTAAGGGTGGTTATTTATTTTATTTTTGCCGGCTCTTGCTATATTGGTACCATCTCCAGCCTCCTCATGGAGCTGTCGTTTGTATAGGCAGCCTTTTATAGACCAGTATGCCCCAGCTTATTAATAAACAGAAAAAGCTAGAAATATGAAAAAGTGTGGATATTTCTGTGACAGAAAAAAAAATGAGTTGAACTATATTGTTAATAAATATGGTCATCTTAATAAATCAGTGAGTATACTTAGGTCCGAGTGTAAATTGTTTGAAGAAAAATCTGTAAGTATATAAAAGTGGTAAAGGAACATGTCCGCATTTAGCATAGCAGAGAAGATACTGTGTTTTAAGAGAAGCTTAATCTGGAAACAGCATGTACCCTGAAGATGCTGTATTGCTGTACAGGAGGTCATCTTACAGGAACACAGAAATGGTGAAAGTGCAACTTTGCCTCTGCATTGCTTCAAGGTCAATTAATGGGGAGAGAATACCCAGCTGCATAGTCATTCTCAAATTGTACAAAAAAAACTCAGTTGAGAGTTGTAACTGTAAAAGGGAAATGTAATTAATGCTAATTCGTAAATACTTGATTTTTGTAACAGTAGGCTGAAATATACACAAAACCTTTAATAATTCAGGAAATAGGGATATAGAAATAGAGAAATTAAGTTGTGTCTTCAGGAAGCATTCTTTTGGATGTCTGTAAAAAGCAGGACTTGGCAAATCTATGTATAGTTACAAACAAGAAAAATTTCTTGTCTAATCAGGATACGCTGAGCCTAAGGTATCAATGAAAATAAATATATTTTAACCTAATAGCTGTGAAGGTGACTTGTGTGTGTGTGTAACATTGTGTTGCTGCATCCTTTTTGGCAGCAATTCTTACATCCTGTGTGTTTTCAAGTATCCACCTGAGGTATGCTCGGTGGTACAGTGCCAGTCGCCCACCAGTTCTTTGCTGCTACACAACCCACATGTCAACAATCTCGAAAGGGAGAGATGTTGAATTGTAGAGCATGTACAAATAATACATCTCGAGGAACAATAGGTTGCTAAGTGTTTGCGAATGAATGAAATGCACAGTAAACGGATAGATTGGTGTTTTGGAACAAAAGGGTGAACTGTGTTAAAAGTGAGATGCTGATTTGGCCTTGTCCTGGTTTCAATGGGAATAGAGTTAATGTTATTCCTAGTGGCTGCTGTGTTTTGGATTTAGTATGAGAATAACGTTGATAACACATACTGGTTTAGTTATTGTTAAGTAATGTTTGTATTAAGTCAAGGATTTTTTCACCTTCCCATAGAAGCTGAGAGGGAGCAGAGATAGGACAGCCTGGCCAAAGGACTATTCCATACCGTAGACATCATGGTCAGTATATAAACAGGGGCTTGCTGTGGGGCAGGGATCCAGGATCACTGCTGAGCATCCAATCATCCGGTGGTGAGAGCAATTGTATTGCATCACTGTATTTTGTATATTCTTTTACCATTATTACTATTATTATTTTTCTCTTCTGTTACTGTTCTATTAAACTGTCTTTATCCCAACCCATGAGTTTTTTTTGCCCCCTTTTTCTCCCTCTTGCCCCTGTCCTACTGGTGGCGGGGTGGGGGGGGAAGTGAGTGAACAGCTGCATGGTCCTAGTTGCCAGCTGGGATTAAACTTGACAGGCCTGCAACAAGAACCATTCTGCAGTGTGTTAGTGTATGGAAAGATTTGGAGGGAAGAGGGTCCTGCTGCTCCCACTTTGATCCTGTTCCTTAAGCTATGTTCTGCTTTTGCTTCTACTATAAAATTTCAGAGAAAATCCAGTTAGTATTCATAACAATAGTTCTGCTGGACTGCCCCAAACCTGCAGTGCAGAAGGCAGGGAATTCTCTTGTGGTTGGGCTCAGCAGTGCTTTGGGTGTTTGTCTGAAGGATGTTTAAATGGCAGGCTTTTGCAGCGCAGCAGAAAGTCACTGCTGTCACAAGAGCACTTTGATGAATGGAAGGGAAGTTAAAAACTTATGTTGCCTTAGTTGTTTAGGCTGCAGTGGTTGCAGTTGCATAGAACTAGCCTAGGTCCATCTAAATTAACGGCTTAAATGGTGTTAGGGAAGTCTCTGCAACAAATGCAAGCCATCAAACTGTTGATCAAATTCTGAGGTAGATTTGCCAAGTTGTGTTGAAATGAGAACTGATACCCTGTGCAAGTATGATGTGCATAACTGACAATTTAGTAATCCCAGGCAATTGTAAAATTTTAGTCCTCTTCAATGTCTAATAATCTCTGACTTACCAAATGTTGATGGTAATGAACTTCAAATAGAAATTTATTATACTGCCTTTAATTGATGCTTATGTTTCCTTTACCTTCTTTTATGAGAAAGGTTAAATACCATCAATGTTTTTTCTGCATGTATTGTTCACTACTTTATTTACTTCTGTTATGTCCACTAAATTTACCTCCTCTTCAGACAAAATAATGTTAATCTTTTAAATCTCTCCTTGTATGGATGACTGTCTCTGGTTTTAATCTGTTTATGACATTCTCTGGTGCTTGTCTGTTTCCGATATATATTTTTTTAGATGGATGCTGTTAGTGAACACATCGTTTCTAGAGAGGTCATGCCATACATTTATGTAATGGTATAATATTTTAAATCTGCATTAAAAAGATACAGTTGTGAACATCTTTCTTTGGTTTACTCTGTCCCTTAAACTGACTATAATAATGGTTAGGTCTTTTTTCAGCAGTAGTTTCAGTCAGTTTGAATATTATCAGTGAGTAGTAAAAATCTCTATCTAGAGCATATGTTTGTTCATGTCTTGTGGTGGTTGCTCTGACTTCTCTCTGGGAAGTGGAGACCATTTTGGAGCCATTCCTTTCAAGGTGATGTGTGTAGCTTGTGCCACTTCTTGAGGCAGAGGCTTTCTTCAGGTCTTTCAAAAGACCTTTTCTTTGCTTTGAAAGCTGTTCTTATTCTAGTTACTTAGCTAGACACTGATCTTGCCTTTTTCCCTCTCCTCTCTCCGTATCTTCCCCACTTTTGTCCTTCTCTTGTTATTTAGGGTGTGTAGTTTTTTGCATGGGCCCCCATAGTGGAGAAACATTAAACTTTGCCTTTTTTTGGGTAGCAGAGTTTCTATGGATACATTTCAGTGAGACCACATTAATAAAAAAATATTTTTTCTGTGGAGTCCCGAAGATAAAGGACAACAGTTGCTTGTTGAGGTGCTTTAGGACAACTTACATATCTCTCTTTAAAGTCCAGTCTGCTCTCTGCCTGCAGTTTCTGCATCTATAGTACCTTTTTTTCTTTTTCTTTGCCCCAGAGCTCTGCCATGTATTCCATTCTCTCAGGAGAAAAAAAGACAACATTTAGTTTCCACTTGTTTGTAAGCTATAAAAAGATTTTTGGCTCTTCCAGGCCGTTAGTCAGTCTCCAGGCATTGAAATGACTCCTTAAAAACTATGAAAAAGAAGTAACTGAATTTATACTATTACTTAACTAGAAGAGTGCCTTCCAGTCAATGTAACATCAGAACAGCTAGATGGTAGACTGATAAATAGATTGGCACACGTATTTAAGATACAAAACAGTGTGGGGGGAAAAAGTGCTCCACAAGTACTGCAAAGTTCATACATCATAGAAGATGATGGAAACATTAGAAGAAATAATGTATAAAACATGAAGAGACTGATGTTTCAAACTGGAGCGCAAGTTATGTTATATAGTAGAGACCTGTATAGTGTGGTCGCAGGTTTTTAGAAACCCCCTTGTTCTAGAATGATAGAGCTTCAGTCCCTCATAGATAAGCTTGCAGTTTTAGAAGAGTTCCATAATTGCATGGCACCAGGTAAATGATATAAGTGCATTTTGCCTTCATTATTACTAAAATTATCTTAATGTTCTTGAGTCGTAGATTTTAAAAGTGTGATAGTGGTATGGATATGCTAATAAAACTGGGTAATTTTGTAATATTCTTCTTCCAAGATCTTGGCTGTGCTTCCAGAGAAAAGGGGTTAAGATGAGAAATTTAACTCTGCATAAACATAGCTGTAGCTCTGTGGACACAGGAATGCAGATGGACACTGTTCCTTTAAGTTAATATTAATAAATTACTTTTTTTCTATAGGTGTATCTGAACCTTCTTTTATTGCTAAAAGTGAAGATCGTTTGTTTAAACATTTATTTGAAGACTATCAAAGATGGGTTCGTCCAGTGGAACGCTTGAATGACACAATAAAAATAAAGTTTGGCCTTGCAATCTCTCAGCTAGTAGATGTGGTATGTATAGTAAATAAGTTTGTTTATTTTTTTTCCCTAATTCTTAAAATTCTGGAACATAATGTCATATGAAATAATTGTGCATATTTTAGCTTAAACACAGTAGATTAAACCTCTAAAATTATTATCAACATAACAAAAAATGCGTTGTAGATTGGGGCATGAAGAAGTGATTGCGAAGAGGCTGAGAAGACAAATGGCTCTTATGTTTAGTGGCACTTTAAGAAAAAAAGCAAGTGAAATTCTTAAGCGTAGGGAATTGTGGTTTAATTTATTTATTCAGTGGGAAAACTACGTATTTTTAAACTTTATCAATCTCATTTCTGTGAAATTCAGGAACACTTGCAAACGCTGCTCTTCCCCCCTCCCCGCCCCGCCTTAAGCAGCAAAAAAACCCTCTAAACCTTCAACTATGTCACTTCCATAGTAATGAAGATTATCTCTTGGCATTGCCTGTGATGTAAAAGAGATCGACCAGATTATTTTATTCCCCTGATACTTCCTTCAGAATATTCTTTTCAAATTGAATTCACTGTTTATAGCTGTAAGAGTGTTTCTTCCACATTGGCTGTTCCTTTATGTTTCCGTAGAAAAACAGTAAGACTGCATAAAATAAAGTCAAATAAAATACAGTTAAATAGTTCTTATATAAACACAGTTACCAGTGACTGGAATGCTTTTAGAAGTGTATTAAGTATTTTAAATCACAGACCTCTGTGAACTACAGCAGCTAGTTACTATGAATGTACTGTGCAGATTTTTTTTCATAAAATACGCGTTATTTTTACAGGATGAGAAAAATCAATTGATGACAACAAATGTCTGGTTGAAACAGGTATGTGTAAAATACAGATGAAAAACTCCAAAGCTTCATAGCTGCCAGTCAAAAGTGGGGATAAACTTTTCTAAGTAATTGTATATTCAAAAAAACTTAGTTGTTGCATGAATTTTTATTTTACATAGTAGCTTTAAAAAATGTCTCTGGAAATGCTTTAAAGGATTAATTGTTATAAAACTCTTAAAAACCCCAAAACAAACAGAAGGTAAATTAAAAAAAATTACCTAATTAAAAGAAACATAATATGGCATTGCGTGGCGATTTAATATACCAAGGTGTGTGTATCCAACCATAAAAATTACTGCTTCAGTACATAAGTTTTCTTTCAAAAACAGTATTAAGAAAAGTACGGGTTTGTGTAGTCTTTTGTATAATAGTTATAAGATCTTTCTCTTGTGGAGTATTTGAGATTATCAGATAAACATCACTGAAGAATTTCAGGTTCAAAGTTTTATTTGCCAGCTGTAAAGAGCTACTTTTTCCTCTTAAGAATATTTGTTTATGGTCAGGAAAAAGCCCCAAGCTTTATAATAACCAGAATCCAGTGCTAAATGTAATGGCCACTATTAAATTGGGAAATACTGGTCACAAATCATTCTTGATTTAACTTAGAAGAATGTTTGCAGACCCTGATTATACTTACTAGCTTACTGAATTATTTTTGTTTGAGCTACTTCCTTTGCTCTTTTTTTCCTTTTGCTTCCCATTCCCTTCTTTTCCTGTAACTGTAATTTCAGGCAAAGTTTTTTGTTTCTTTTCAGGAAAACTTTGAGACCACTCAGCAAGTATGAGATGGCAATATGTTGATGATAACACTTTGTGCCCTCTTAATAGTTTGTGCAGAACTTGTTGCAGTTGAACCAGTTCAAATAAAATAAGAACTGACCTGAATATGCATTTAAAATTGTATGTGATGGGTAATTCTTAGAAACTTGAATTTTTCCTCTTGAGCTTTTAGTTGAAGTATAAAATTCCCAAAGTACTATTATGCTTTTAATGGTGCTACTTTTAGTGTTGCTGATAGAAATAGGAACAACTATTTTGTGAGAATTGCAGCATGCTTTTTTTTTTGGTGATGAAAATGTTTAAATTGCTTCTGATCAGTTTCCAAAGTCATTGATAATCAGAACAAGCTTTCTTCAAATTTAATTGTCTATATGTTATAATAGCTCTTACTTATGTATACATTCTCTGAAAAAGTATTTTAATATCTTAAGTTCCGTACAGAAATACTGTCAAGTGGCTCTTATAACAAAACAAACATTGGATGAGCTAAATAGATGTCTGTTCAGCAAATTCACTGTTGTATGCAAATTTTAGAAGCCATTTTTTTTTCATTCCCTTTTTCCCTATTTTCTATTTTTTTATCTATTTTCTATTTCATCTATTTTCAGTCTTGCCCTGCTTAAATCAACTTCACAATAATAATGATTTTTACGTCTCTCATATCCACAGGAATGGATAGATGTAAAATTAAGGTGGAATCCTGAAGACTATGCTGGAATAACATCTATTCGTGTCCCATCAGATTCTATTTGGATTCCAGATATCGTGTTGTATGACAAGTAAGATTTTAATCTTTTAATATAAAATACATTTACTTTCTAACTTTACTGTCCAAGCTGATTCTAGGAGGCTCATTGGATAGATAAGTATGTATATTTAGTAGAGCTAAGAATTTGTGGGAGAATTTGCCTCTGAATGCAAATGGATTTTCGTGCCATGTTAAATGCTTAAATGTTTTGCTTTGCTTCTTTATGGAGTTCCTAGTCTCTTTGAAAAGCTTATTTCAATTTCTTCGTGTAAACTCATTTTTAAATTAGAAAACAATGTCTTGCACAGTGCTGGGCACGAAACTAATACTCTAGAGTGATGTGAGGGAAGCAGCTAATTCATGCATGGGTTTAAAATGAAGTACATTCAACTGCAAGGCTTTTTGTTGTTGTTTTGGGTGGGGTTCATTTGTTTTGGGGTTTGTTTTTTTTTTTTTTTTTTTTTGAGAATTAACAGATCTCAGAAGCAATAACTTTGGAATTAACCTTTCTACTCAACTCAGGTGCACGTACGATGCTTTTACATTTCTTCACTTGTTGAGTCAGGAAAAAAGGCCGTTGCAGTGATTTTAAATTCAAGTTTGGAGGTGGTACACAAGTATTACTTTACCCGTTTTGTGACTTTTTTTCTTCAATAATTATGATTTGGCTAAATTGAAAAGTATTTATGCTGTATTACCTGAGTTTGGTCATGCTGTTAAAGGTCAGGATTTTTACAGTCCTTTCATAAGTCATTGGAACAACAGAAAGTTGCAGAGATGTTTTCATGACTTGAAAATATTCTTCACTCTTCCAAAGCTGTTTGTTTACCTGTGTGAGATTCAGTTTTAACAACAACAAAAAGTTGGCTATGAACACAATATAGAATTTTGGCTGTAAAGGGGGAGAAGGCATGAACAGATGAAATGACAATAACAAAATGTATTTTCCTATTGAAAAATACACTCCCTCACCCCCCCATTGTAATTGCATGCATATATTTCTTTTCTTTCAGTGCAGATGGACGTTTTGAGGGAACATCTACAAAAACTGTGGTAAAATATGATGGCACCATTGCTTGGACTCCACCAGCAAACTACAAAAGTTCTTGTACTATTGATGTAACATTCTTCCCCTTTGACCTCCAAAATTGCTCTATGAAATTTGGTTCCTGGACTTACGATGGCTCACAGGTTGATATAATTCTTGAAGATTATGACGTTGACAAAAGAGACTTTTTTGATAATGGAGAATGGGAAATAGTGACTGCAACAGGGAGCAAAGGAAACAGGACTGATGGATGCTGCTGGTATCCTTTTGTTACATATTCATTTATAATTAGACGTTTGCCACTTTTTTACACGTTGTTTCTCATTATTCCTTGTATTGGGCTTTCGTTTCTAACTGTGCTTGTCTTCTATCTTCCTTCAAATGAAGGTGAAAAAATTTCACTTTGCACTTCAGTACTGGTATCTTTGACTGTTTTTCTTCTTGTTATTGAAGAGATTATTCCATCATCTTCTAAAGTTATCCCACTCATAGGAGAGTACTTAGTGTTTACTATGATATTTGTGACATTGTCCATTGTGATAACTGTCTTCGCTATCAATATTCATCATCGCTCTTCGTCTACACACAACGCTATGGCACCTTGGGTTCGCAAGATATTTCTTCACAAACTTCCCAAGCTGCTCTGCATGAGAAGTCATGTAGATAGATACTTTGCTCAGAAGGAGGAAACAGGAAATACGAATGGATCGGAGTCATCTAGGAACACCTTGGAAGCAGCTCTAGATTCTATCCGATATATTACAAGGCATGTTATGAAGGAGAACGAAGTTCGTGAGGTGGGTGTATTAGTCATATTTTAAATCACTGATGAAGTTGACAGCTTTTTCAGCTCACAAGTCTCACACGCTGATTTTGTAAAACTGGAAATTAAAAAACCAAGAAGTGGTTTACTATGCAGTTGCATATTAATTATGTGCTACGAGATTTCCAGTTCTTGTCCTTCGCTGGAAGCCATGTAATTATTGCTACTGGAAAGAAGTACAAGTATGGTACAATACTGAGAATTCTTAGAAATCTTGGGCTGATACAGGACAGTCCTTGGGTTCTTTACAGTCTTTTGGTTTCTTCTAGAAGTAAGTCTGTATTGTTAATTACACATTTTCAGAGATACTTGTCTGTTATAAGAGCATGTACCGTAACTGTTCCCTACAGAGCTGCTGGATGTTATTTTCATGATGAGAAAAGTAGGTATTTTTCATTTTAATGTTGTACCTGAAACGTATCTGAAAAAAAAAAGAAAAGCATTTGCCTTACATTTTCAGAATAAATACTGCTAAGCCTTATTTTGCAGCTTTCAATTCCAAATAAAAACAATGTTTAGTGCTCTAACTTATATTAGTTTAAATACAAGCTATAGCCATATGTTAGTCATTTTATGCTGAGATTAGACATGGACTAGATACCTTCTTGAGTGTTGTCTTCTAACCATATTATTATTTGTGTCTAAATAATATCAAAAGATGTCAAAGGCTTTTTTTTTTGTTTGTACATTTGAACTCTGAACTATCCTTAATGGATATTTACGCCATTTGGGTAAGATCATTATGAATCTGTTTTCTTTGCATGCTTTTCAAACTAGCGCCATTGGAACATCACAGACTTAAATGCTATTTTCAGGCTAATGTAGAAGTTTGTTGCATGGTCTTATGATACTACTATCTGTTTCTGATGGCAAGGCCTGAGATTCTTTCAATTTATACGGAAATTACTGTCTTCAAAAGTTACTGGTTGCTGAGAGCATGTTCTCAGATACTAGCCTAGGAGGAAGCTAACATCTCTAATGTACCTTCTCAGGACTTGACTCTGACATTATCACAAGGGGTCCAACCTAGATTTTGAATAAATGTGTCTACTGTACTGTTAAAACAGCATCTAATACCCCTGCATTGTATAAACAACACAAATAGACTAGTTTGCTATTAAATACATAATTTCCTGTAAATTAAGGGTTGGTTTTCTTTCTCCTAGTGAACTTACTCTATTTGACTGTGAGTGACAAGAGAGGTGATTAAGTATGTTATTTTTCAGATCTAATGTTGTTGTTACTCTAAACCTCAGAAATTAATATATAGCTGACTGGGCATTCACTTGTGTTTCGTTATTTGGGCTCCAGAGAATGCAAGCTTTAATTACAAAAGTTTTTATTAAAAGCTACACAGCTAATGCACTTATAGCCTTGCCTCTTAGGAAGCAGTAAGCTTGGGAAACGTGAATAGCTCCAGCTCAAATCCAAGACAAATGTTTGGCAGGATTTTAATTTGCTCGCATAATTATATCTGCTGTACATGCAAAACTGTGTATAGATATGAATAATCCTATCAACAAGGAAAATAGTCTTGTAAGTACTGCGAGTATTCTCCCTAGTGTGTAATTCTGTGCAGCAGTAACTTCACAGCTTTCAGATCTTGTATGGAACACAACAGCTGCTGTCTACTGTTGTTTTTTTTTTTCTTGGGTGGTTTTGTTTTTGTGTTTGTGGTTTTCCCCCCCCCACACAACTTTTGCTTCTCGCTTCTGCCCAGGAATTCCACTTTATGATGAGGCCGTGGCATGAATCCTAAATGCTGTGTGTTAGAAAATTTCATACCAATTTCATCTCCCTGTAGCTGAGGATGTTCAGTGCTCGTCAGGGTTAGTTTCTGCATTAAAATTTAGTATTGGTCTAAATAGCTTACCAGTCTTCATAGAGGGAAGTTTGTTCCTGTTCTAGCTCATAGTGTAATTATAAAAAGGCGGTTACCCAACGGACCTGATTGGAAAAAAAATGTACTGTAAAGTGCTTAAGAATTGCAGGGTTTGGTACTGTATTTATACCTGTTCTCGCACATACTCACCAACTCTTATGCTCTTTGTTTTCTAGGTTGTTGAAGACTGGAAATTTATTGCTCAGGTGCTTGATCGACTGTTTTTATGGGCTTTTCTTCTGGTTTCAATAATTGGATCACTTGTGTTATTTATTCCTGTTATTCATAAATGGGCAAGTATAATAGTACCTACACATATAGGCAGTACAAATGCATAAAATATTTTTGGATCCATCTACTGCTAATATGGCTCTAAAGAGTTTTGCAGTAGCTCTATTTCCATGCACGTTCTTTGTAGGCATGTTTCTGATAGAGTTAAAAAAAAAAATTACGTTAAATTAAAGCATGGCATCCCTAGGACACTTAGAAGTCAATTTGCTTGTTGCCAGTCTACTAAGTTACTTCTAAATCAGGTCAGAATTAAAAGGACCTTCTCAAGCACTTGCATGTATGATATGTCAAAAAAGCATACACTGACACCTACTGTGAAATTGAAAGATGTAAATTTTTTTAATGATGATCACTATAGTCCAATTATTAAATTACTATGTAAATTATTACATTAACCATCAAATATTTGCAGATATTTATGCAGTAGAGTTGCTTATTTCAATTTACTACAGTATACCAAGGAGAATTTTTATCAGCTCTCTTGAATGTGTTGTAGAAGTATAAAGTTTCTACAGAGTAAATTTAAAATAATAATAAAAGTACCAATTAAACTTCCTGTGTATTCAACCTATAAGTAAAAATAGCAATTTGGCTATGTTTTGACTTTATATATTTTCAGTGTAATTTGCTGCTAAATTTAAAACCTTGTTAATTCTATCATGCTAACATGAACATTTAATACACTAAGCCTTAAAATGCCTACAGGATACATGTATATCAATATCTCTGTATCAGCTATGGAAAGGAAGTCAAAGACAACTAAATGAGTTCCCAACTTGCATAAGTATTCTAATGGACTGGAACATTCAGCTTTCTTTATCCTTGATGAAGAATTTGACACAGTATGTTAGTTTCAAATATGTTAATCATTCCCTACCTTTGTTTGTTTCTTGAAATTAAGTTTTTAAACACAGCTAGAAGGAATTTGGGGAATGCCTTTCTGAAGGAAATGGGTTGAAAAATATTATGCTGTGTGTATACAGATGTATACATCTGTGTAAATACAGATGATTAAGTTTTCACACATTTGTTAAACCAAACACAGAAAGCTACCTTTAATGGGTTCTCTCGCTTGTAGAGAGATATATAACTCTAGAGATATATATAACTCTAAGCAGGCAGGACTTAACAGCTTTCCATTCTTTCTTTTTTTCCGAGTGTTAAAAACTAGCTTGCAACTTTTTAATTATTCCATTAAAACATATTATTTAAGTATTGATTTTAAATTTTTTACATCCATTCCAATGTCACCTTTCCTAAAAGCTCTGTTTCTGGTAGACAATCTGAAATAGGTGGGGGTTTTCCTATGCCAGAGTTTTGTCAGTATATTTAATAATATAGTTGCATCCTACAGGGCTAATACAGTAATGCCAAGCTAAAGCAAGTCTCGGGAAGTTTTTATTTGCTTAAATAATAACATGTTTAGGTAAGAAGTTTAATGTAAATTGTGGTACCTTTGATAATGTTAAGTTTTTATAATGGTTGTGAATTTGGAAAACAGATACATATTTCTCCCTGCCTTGTATCTCCTTTAGAATAGCACTGTTTGACACTGTACTGATTATGATACTGATTGCTTATGTCATAAGTTATATATATAAATATTGAATATTTATTTAAAATTGTTTTCACCTGTAGGACATTGTTGGGTTTTGTGTAGCTTTTTAAGGCACACAGGCAGGGAAATGATGCCAGGCAAGCCTTCTCTTTTTTTAATACCGATTTATAAATCTGATTGTGAAGGGAGTTACTCTTCCTCTTCAGTTATACAATTACATCTGGCATTGGATATCCATATTTCCTCTATTCCCATCATAATTAATTTTTAAGGTGAATTTGCAAAGATTATCTGATTTAATCCATTAATATCATAATTTTAACTTTCTCAGTATTACTAAGATTAAACAATGCTTCAGTGACTTTCTCTGTGTGGGAGCTGCAGAAATACTTTAGATACCTTACTTCCTCTTCTAATGCAAAATTTCTTTTATAGTCCTCCTTGGATTTGAGTTACTGAAGTTTACTCTTATCTGAACAGAAAGCAAAGTAACTAAAACTATAGATTAGCTATATATAATTTTTTTTTAACTCCCAACCTCATTTCTTTTCCCTTGTTAAATGATGTCTGTAGACTGTCCATCATAAGGTGATTGGCAGCATATTGGCCAACGGAGTCCCAGTCCTTATACTAGTAACTCACAATTTTTGCAAATGCATGAATTTTTTAGTCATTTCTACAATCTGATTATGATAAATACAAATAAGATAGTTGACAGTAGAATCCTTGGGGTCTTCAGCTTGTCATCAGCTGTGTCTGAAATAAAATAATTTTAACAGATGCAGAAGCATGGACTTTTCTTATGTAACTTGTTTCTGAATGTGTTGAATTGTAGCTAATGCTACCTTATATAGGTTTTTGTCACTCGGTCAAAATAAATGGAAAAAAGCGCACAATTTTCAACAGCTTGATTCTCTTTATTTTCATAAATGTTACATCACTTGATACGCTGTATTTTCAAAAAGCTTCCAGTTTGGTACAGAGAGAACAGTTCATATTTTTACAAAATATTTTCTCATTACAGTATTTTGTTGAATTCTTTATTCATGCTCTTAAATTATCTGCAGTTACTGATTTAAAAAAAAAAAAATAAAATGTATGCCTAAGAAGCAATTTTAGCATACTTGACAGCACTATTTTGTATCTATCTGCCTTCCCCTGTCATAAAACACTTCTCTGTAACAGGATGCTTCTATATCCAAAGTATTGTATCAAAGTATTTTAATCTTTGCATAACCTGCAGACTGCATCTTAGTGTGTGTTTTACACAGTTTTAAACATTATGTTTGAATAGCTTGTTTTTTCTGACAGTTTTCTCATTCATTGAAATATTAGGATGCACAGAGTTTACATTATGATTGCTTTATTACCATCATCTGTTATTTACCCGTTGTTTTCCTTTTGTAATAAACCTGCTCATGGTTCTTTCCTCCCAACTCCCTGTTGGAGTCAGTTTATACACCAGGTGGCAATGTCTGCATTCTAGCAATTTGGTATGTATGCTTCCGAAACCATTTCATCCTCATGAGGGCATTCATTGAACTCGGTATGAACTTACTCCCAGAAGATCCTGTCATGATCTGAAGAGACTTGGCACCAGGCTCGCGGAAACAAATCTAGTAGCCCAAAGTATTCAACCTGTCTTGACTTTCTGAATATTCCTGTAATCTTCAGTTTCTTTATCAACCCCTTCTTAAACCATTTCCTATACAGTTTAATGTACTACCTACATCTTTTCCAGTCATTGCAAAAAGTAGCTGTCAAGCATAGCTCATATTACTTTGACATTAGCTGTCATAAAGGTTCAAAATCTTGGGGTTTTTTCATGTTTTCACATTTTTAACAAAGCCTTCTTGGTCAAGCAAAGTTGAGCCCAAGAGAGATCCTTATTCTACTACACACAGAAGAGACAGCAGGTGCTGGGGTGGGGGTGCAGAGTTGGTTGGAAAAAGTTTTATTTGATTTCACAGCATACTCTTTAATCTTTACATTTCATCTCCAGCCATCAAAGGTTGTAAAAACAATCCTGCTGTTCCTAGAATACATACCAGGATGAAAACCCATAGAAAAATACGGTCGATTACCATGGCAACGTATTTCCAGTCATCCTGAATCTGAAAAATAAATTGAATAGCAAGGAGGCATGTTTATTAGATGAGTAACTTGCATTAGCAATTAATACCATTTTATATAGGAAGCACAGTTTTTTCCATATGTAGATGTCTTTCATATATGTACAACTTACATATCTCTTTTTTCATTGACAAACTAATTCATCTTGAAGAAGCTTTATTTGAATATGCTATTTGTGGCAAAGCCAAAAGCTACTTCTTCAAATACAAAAAGTTGCTCACTGAGACACTGGACTTCACAAGACACAACTTCTCTTCTGTATGCCAAAAACGAAAGTGAAAAGCTTTACGTTCTTAGGTGATCAGGTTTGTCCAGAAAACTTTACTAAAACAGACTTCTACTGGTCTTTAGGCGGTATGTAAAAAGACAAAGGTTAATTGGTATATAATTATTTGGTACATTGCTTACACAGTACTGAAATTTGGTTATTCTCATGCATGATATAAAATTCATCTCCTTACCTTCCATGTAGAAAGGCAACCAAGTTTCCAAAAAACAGATTTTTCTCTTTTTTTGTTGTTTTGTTTTACAGTGGGCATTATAACAAGAGTGACACCGAAGTATTATGTATATTATATGTTAATAGTAACTACATCAGGTGATCATTTTAGTTGCTCTTGATATTACAATTTAAATTTTAACTTCATTGTTCTTCAGGAAGGCTAACAAATGAATAATGCATTTGTTGTTTTTGAAATTTGCGCTTTTTAGCTTACAACTTGTTTGTTATGGCAGACTTTAAAAAATCAAAACAATCCCGATTTTCTATACCAACTAATTCTAAATAAAGTTCTGATTTCAGCATAAACAAAGTAACTTCATTCTAACTTCAGGTGTCATACTCAGAGGATTTAAATTCAGTGACAATTGTGGAGGTGTGGCTACTAATCTTAATATGTTTGAGGAACATGATAAAAATTGTTTTTTATTGTGTCAAGATTCAGTTTTACGAAAGATGATGGGCCCTGTCTTGCAACAGTTAGCTCATTTAGCTACAGCACTGCACTCTGCAGCAGCAGAATAAGCAGTATTATCACGGTGAAGGACATTCATTCTTACGTTCTTTGTTATTGACAGTAAGCTGTGGGAGAGAGAATGTAACTTTCTAAAGGCATAGAGTCAGCAAATTCCATTATTAAGATGGTAACTTGGAATATCCTCACTCCAGATCTTGTAGGATGGATACTCAGGTATGTTTCCCTAGCAGTGTTTACCTTAACATGCTTCCCTGAGTGTATGTGTTGTCAATAAAGAGAATGTTGTGCAGCAGAGCTGCTCCCCAAAATTACCTACATTAAAAATTGCACATATTTGTAATACAGCTTGGGTAATTTACCTGTGTAAAATAATGGTCTGTGCTGTCCTTTTTTTCTTTATTTTTGGGGGGCTTGGTTTTGTTTTTTTTTGAGATCTCTTATTCTTACAAAACACACCAATGGCACATGGTTTCTGCAGTTTGAGTAACAGTAAAATATGTTCTTACCTCTTTTGCTTCATTCTGCATTTTCATATTTTCTGCAATGTATTTAACGCTTTCAATAGCATCTCTCATTTCTGGTGACAGAACTGAAAATGAAAACAGAGGATCTACAGACTCAGAGCTTGAACTTCTTGTGAGATTGCCACTGAAATCCGAGAACTTCATTCGTTGATACTGACAACAGCTGCATGCCGTATCTTGACATACGAAGCCATCTTTGCAGCATTTGGCTTCAGAACTGTTGAAGCAATTTAAGTTTGAAAACTCAGAAGTGAAAAATGGTTTTGGCTTCTGATTATTCTCTTCATCGCTGGCAGGCCTTGTCATAAACATGATCCTGGGAAGTAAGTTCAAGAAAATGGTTCTCACCCACACAGGCATTGTGTGTGTCTTGGGTGTTCTGTAGTGCACGTTAAGTACAAATACCGTAATGACAATAGATAGAGTTACAAATATCATGGTGAAAAGGAGGTATTCCCCAATAAGTGGAATTACCAGGGAAGTAGAAGGTATGGTTTCTGTGATAACAAGGAGGAACACTGTTAAAGATAGAAGGACTGATATGCAGAGTGTCACCTTCTCACCACAGTCTGAGGGCAAATAGAAAACTAATACAGTCAGAAAAGAAATTAGCAAACATGGAATAATCATATTGATAGTGTAAAATAAAGGTAAACGCCTGATGTAAAGAGAATATGTGATGTCTGGATATATCTCTTCACAGCAGTTGTATTTGATATCATGTTTATACCCAGGAGCCTTAATAATAGCCCATTCTCCACTCTCCCAGTAATCTTTCAGGTTCATTGTAGAGCCAATTAAAACTAAGTCAATTTTGGCTTTATCGTAAGACCAGGAACCAAACTTCATGGTGCAGTTCTGATAGTCAAATGGGAAGTAGGTTACATCTATTTTACATGAGCTTTTAAATATAGCCGGAGGTATCCAGGTCACGTCCCCCGTGTATTTTAATAGGGCCTTTGTCTTGTCATCAACCTGGAAATCCCCAACTGCACTGTAAAGCAAATAAAAATAACAAAAATTAGAATGCAGCTACTCCAGGCAGTTTCATACATTCAGATCGTATACATTAACTCTTCAATCTGTTCTGGGAAAATCAGCAATTACATGTTGATAAAGAGCTGAATTGCATGTGCAGGACTGAGTCAGCGGCTGTCATAAATTTGCATAGTTAAACTGAAATAAACATGTATAAATTTACTCATGGAAGATTTGAAAGGAAGTATTCTCCCTTGTAATAACATGGCTCAGTGCAGTCAACATTCATAACAGGAGATTGCAAATGGCAGGCTGACTAGATGGTCATTGTAGATCCCTTCCAACTGAACCGTTTTATTCTATTCTAGGTGAAGCACATCAGCACCCTAGGGCTGATAAGGAGGATTCCCACAGTCATGGTATTCCCACCTCTTCTGTGGACAGTGCAGGTAGTGACTATGGAAAGAGGGGTTAGGGTTGGGGTGCATCTTTGCATAAGGAGTGTATTTGGTGAGGGTTTTTTTCAGTATAAAAGATATATAAGATCAGCGTGACAATTTCAGTTGTTTATATGAAAAAGTAAAACTAAAAAGGTGATTTAAAGTTTTAACGCCACATTAGAAAAGGAGCATCATAACCGTTGTTCCATAGACCTAAGTTTTGGCTCTGTGTAGCTGACTCCATTTCACTGAGAACTGCTTCCCTAACAGCAAAGGGATCCATTTAGTGATGGTTTGGCTCCTCACAGCCTCAGAAACTGACAGCCGAAGTAAACTTTACCTGTGGCTTTTATATAGCAACACTGTTAGTGTAAAAGGTGTCAAATCGACAGTTTTAACTGCTAAAAAGCTATAATTCGCAGGTTTTCTCTGTTAGATGTCTGACTTGCAGAGAAGAACTCTGCAGTCTCAGAGAATTTCGTGCCACCTCCCTTGTAGACAGTGGTAAAAATAATAGTAAAAGCGGGGGCTTGTGAAGCGAAAAAGCAAAGTTTGCTTTGGCCTGCCCACTTGCAGCTCCAGGTTGGGAGCTGGCTCCTACCCCGTGATGCTGCTGTAGATGGCACAGAGGTGAGTACAGCAGCAGGGACGCATGGGACACAGGTGCGTTGAAAAGCAGGCCTTTTCAGTTAATTCAGTGAATCTGCTGCTGTTTTTTTTAAACTAGTGACATCACCCCCCTTCTTCCCGAGTTAAGAAGATAAACATGCAAGAGTCTTACTTGTTATATAAAACAATATCTGGCTTCCAGATCTGGCCAGATGGTACTCGGATGAATTCAGCACCTCCATAGTCTGCTGGATTCCACCGAAGCTTGTAATCATTCCAGATCTAATTACGGAAGAAATGAGTCTGTGTTAGGTTTGTGAAGAAATTGAAATTCAGTGGGCTAGACTCAAACTTGAGTGCTGTCTTACCACTTCTAGGCTTGTTTTATTTTGGATACTGCCAATGATTAGATGTTTCCTTAACAAACACCTGGTGTTTATTCTCATGGAGATTGTGTGCCTGTTGGTCTGGATACTACTTAGGCATGTGTGACTCCATGTCCCAGGAATGTCTACTCAGTAGCTGCAACAAGGTGAAGGAGGGAATAAGACGCTCTTGCCCAGAGAGTGTAGGACTTTAATAACGGCTAACTTAGGTCTCAAAAAGCCGGGTATCTGTGAGGTGGCAAGAACAACTTCACGGGAGGCTGTGGTGCCAGGTGTGCGCCCTGAGCGAAGGACCCCGGGTGGGTGGGTTGGAAGGAGCTGCAGGGTGTCACTGCTCAGTTAATTAACAGTCTTGTTTCACAAAGCTGAATATTAAGCTGAAGCCAGGAATTAAGTTGGTTATTAAGCTGTCCGCAACTGCGAGTAATTGAATTTTTAACCCATAAAGACCCTTCTAAGCGAAGTCAATGTTTTCGGTTGGCTCTCGCTTTCCGGGGGCCGCACAGCACCCAGGGATGCGGTGCGGGGCCTCCGCACTCAGCTGCTCCTTCTGGGCGCCGGTGTCCGCCGAGGCAGCGCGTTTGGCACTCCCCACGGCAAAAATTCAATATTGAGCGACTGTATTAAGCGTAGGAGGGTTTAGGGCAGCAGCTGACGGCTCACAGCCCGAGTTTAACGGGCCCGCCTTTACATGCTGCAGCCCCCGCACTCGGTGAGACAGAAAGGTGGTGGGGTCGGTGGCGGCGGTGTCGCTGTTGTTCCCGGCCGGTGAGTCGACGGGGCGGGAGCTGCCCCGCGGCGGCGGTCCGGGCGCTGCCGTGCCGGCGGGGGCAGCGGCCGAGGCGCCCCGAGGCGCTGCGCGGC
>VZSZ01000921.1:1110232-1212742 GCA_013398815.1 Ibidorhyncha struthersii | reverse complement strand
CGGGGTCCCGCCGCCCGGAGCGGGGAGCGCCTCCCGCGCTGGGGAGGAGGTGAGTGGGTGCCGTGTGCGCTGTCAGTGAGCTCCACTTACGTGCTTCAGCCACAAGTTGGTTTCCATGATCTGGTTGACTTCATCCTGGAAAGGAGANGCTGCGACATGGACACCTCGAACTGGATGATGACGGGGTCCGAGACGTTCTTGACGGGGCGGACGAACTGGTTGTAGCTCTGGAAGAGGGCCGCGTAGAGCCGGTGCTCGGCCTCGGAGCCGCCGCAGCCTGCGGAGGGCACGGCGGGGTGAGCGGGGGCGGGCGCCGCCTCCAGCACCCCGTGCGGGGAGGCTCGGCCGGAGCGGCGCTCGGTGCCGCCCCTGGTCCCCGTCTGGCCGCGTACTGACTGCTTAGCACCCCTGCGGTGCCTGGGGAAGGGCCAGGCCTCCCCTAAGTGAGGGGTGGTGTGTCATGACTGGCGTTGGCTTAGGCTGGGAGAAGGAAAGCAGTGAAAGGCAACGCTGCGACAGAGTTGTTTTCTCACATACGTCTCTGCAAATGGGTTCAAAAATTAGTTTTGGGAGTTACTGAAGAACTGCAGGTGCAAAAGCACTTTACCCTCGCGGGCCTAGTCCCTTCGACCTGCCGACACTGCAGGGGTATGGGGCAGAGGAAGGGAAAAGTGTAACCTGACAGATCGATCAGGCCACTTGTAAGCTGTGAGAGCGTTTTGCTGTAGGATTCCCAGGAAGCGAGAACTCTGCTTTCTAGCCTGAGTCATGATTGTGTGATTATAGCGATGATAATAGTCTGCTTGTTAAAATATGAAAAAAAGGGTTAAAAATTGATTTACCATTATATCCAAAGACTTTTCAGCACATTCAAAATATTGTGCTAATTACCCATTTATTATTCTAAGTAATTTTTATTTATAATATATTCCTCTTGTACATTTTGCCACTGACAACTGCTGTTCATGGTGCCATGTGGCCAACAGAAAAGCTGCAAACCGAAATTCTTAAACAAGGTCTTTCAACTGTTTCAGGATGAAGTTTGAGAATCTGTATTTCACACTACGTTTTTACTCTAGGGGCTAGCTAGGCAATAACCATCCTGACAGCTTGACACTATTTAAAAGCCAATGGCCCTTTATTTTTAGGGACTCTTGCTTAAACTCTTCTGGACAGCGCATCCTCAAGCACTCCAACTGAAAAACAAAAAAAGGCCTGTCTTTTCATTTATGGATGACACTATACGAATCTGGCAAAGGCTTACAGCTGAAGTCTGTTGAACATACTCTACAGTTCCTTTGAAACAGAAATAGGAATCTACAGATATTTACAAGGACATTGTTGGTTTTTTTTTGCCAGATAGTTGTTTTTCAGTAGAGAAAGAGATGGGAGGCAGAAGTATCTGCAGGTGACTGATCTGTGGTGTTTCACAAAGCCCATGTTACTTTCTGATCTTTCTAAGAGCTCTCGTCTCCCTAGGACAAGAGGGTCTCCCTCTTCTGAAACTGTATTGAGCTAAAATATCTTTCTTTTTTTTCTCCCCCTTTCCCCTTCTCCTGTTCACTTGGAGGGCAATTTTATTTTCAGATTGGTGACATCATTCAAGCCAACTTGCTAACTAAAAAATGAACACATTTCTTTCACACTTTTTAACTGCTAGCCTTACCCTTATTATTTATTGATATCTCATATCTCTCAGATCAAGATTTCCTGGAATAAATCCTCCTAAATCTTTTAGGGAAATTACTTTAAAAGTAGATCTTAATGACTCTCTGTTATAGTCAATCACAAAATGCCAGCCTTTTCATGTCACCAGTACTCTAATTAAATCTAGCATACACCGTATCTAGAGAAGTACATTAATGTTGTTTTTTTTTATTTAAATGTTTTGGGGCTTTCCATGTCTGCAGAGAGAAGGTACACTGTTTCCAGCTCATATTTAAAGCTGTTTAATATTGTCACTTTCTTGTAGTCTTCTCAACAATATGTAAACCCACACCTTTACATGTAAGGTGCTTTCTTTTCTTAATGTTAAAATGTCTTTGTGTCCTCTGTTTGGCATCTTGAATCAGCACTACTTAACTACTTTACATGGACAAATTTTTTTTAAAAATCCCAACAACAAACTATGTAACAAAAAGAATTGTATTAGGATTCTGTATATTTATCCATTAGTTTGGAGTGAGCTTTAGCACTGCTCAAAAATAATTTGCACCAAAGCCATCTCCTGTTCACCTTTTCACCCCCCACCCCCACCTTGACCAAGAAAGAATAAACAAATTAAGGATCACTCACCTTGACAGAGAAAGCAAACAGCAGCAGTTAGAAGGAGAGCGTGCGTGCTCTCCATGGTGTTATGAATTACTGCCTGTCGACAGAGGCTGTTGAAGATGAGCTTCACTGCCAGGATCGTAGGAGCGTAGGAAGTACGGAGAGCTCCACTCCTCCGATGCGTGAAATGCCTGGAAGCAGCAGACGGCAGGACCCTGAACGCAGTTCTGCGCAGTGAGCTCCCATTAGGTTTGCTGTGCTGCCCCCTTTCTAGCTACCCAGGCTGTCAGAGCACTGGAAACAACAAATAAATCGCAGGCAAAACAGATGTTATTGTAGGCAAAGAGCAGTCTTCTGGCAAGGATAACAGGCAAGAGTCCTTAAACTGGTACACAAATGTACCCGGTAATCTGACAATGCCGAAGATTTTTCCAGTCAGCTGTTATACAGGATCTTTCTCTATCAGAAGCTCATGCCAAGCTGCTAGGAGAAGTTTAATTAATAAAAATCTTATAATTGAATTGTGCTGAAATGGATATTGACATTAGGGATGCCTGATTTAGCAGTGAACTGAGATCATGGGACCTGAATTTCCAATTATGCTGTAAATGTTGAGTTTTTTTCCTGCCTGTGTCTTGTCTTGCAAGCGCATGTGCTAGGTGCTTGACTGTATAAAAAGGATGTGCTATTCCCAAGGGTAATTAAAGGCATGTACAACTGTTGCCAGGATCTAAGCCCAGAGTGATATACATAGCAGCTGGGATCTGGCAAGAGCCAGGGGTTTGAGTTGGAGACCAAACTTGACCAAAGCTCTTGAGAATAACTGTCTTTGGACCATTCCTGCTTTCATGGATTAGAAAGGTGAAATTTGGGAAGGGGAATAAGAGTGCAGGATCTCAGCTTGATCCCACAAAACCTTATTGTTCAGGGGAAAGGAAAAGGGGGAGATGGGCAGTTGTGTTTGAAGTTCAATCATAGAATCATGATTTGCAAAGTGGCTTATTCCCCAGGTGCCCATCAGCTTCCTTGTTAACTTATACGTCACTTCTTGCACCCCCTTGAACAACCAGGCGATGCAAGGCTCACACATGCTGTGGTTGTTGCACACATCTGGGCAGTTGGTGCGGAGGGAGGAGGGGGAGAGAGAAAAATGTGGGATTCCACCCTCACTGTTGGATATGATGAAGGGGAAGCCCTGTGGGACAGGAGGCTGCACCCAATAGGTTCTTCACCCCCTGCCGTTAGGTAAGGATAAATGATGACCCCATTTGGCACTGTGTTAAGAGGTAGCAGGGGGAGAAAGAGCATCAGACTGGGTTCAGCTCAGCTGCTCTTGGCACAGAGCTTGTTTATGCTGTTTGCCCTGTCTCTCGGAGCATCGTTCACTCCATCCCCAGACACATGCTTTTATGATAATTTCTGTAATTCTGTTAGCTTGGAGGAAATAGGCTTTACTGTCCATTTGATTTTATTTCTTCTTTCCAGACAACTTGGCTGCTTGGTCAAGTCCTCTGGAAAAGCTTAACCCTTTGTGGATAGTTTTTTTTGCCTTTCCGGGGCATTGAGACTAGGTGTTTTCCCTTTCTGCCTTCTTGGTTTCCATGTATAAGTAGCATTATAACCGAGATTTTTGTTTGTTTCTTTTTGGTCCCAACTAGAAATGAGCTAAAGCTTCAAAGATCAGATCATAACTCGTGTTTCCCCAAAGTGGGTGCTTAAGCCTGAATAATTTGGAAACATCTGATGTGCAGAAGCAGCGAAGAGTCATTACATCAAGAGATACAGGTATTTTAGCTTAATTTGCCTAGTTACTGAAATTTTCTGTGGTGTTTATATGCACAGATATTTTGTTTCTAATATCACATGCTGGAGCGCTTGGTGAAATCAGCTCAGGATTATTTTTATGGCTAAGGAGAGTGATGTGATAAGAACACATCACCATGACTGCATTGCAGAACTACACAGAAGAAGAATTTGTATGGGTAGGGGGAAGCTATCTACCCAAGAAGATCTGCAGTAACAACCTACGTAGCCTTTGCTTTTTAATGAACACGCCAATTTTAGTGGTGGTTTTCTTTGTTAAGATTCGTTAAGATCAAATCTTAATCAACTCAGGTGATGAGGAAAAGAATCTTTCCCACCTTTGTCTGGGGTATTGATGGTCCCTCTATAAAAAGCGAGCACTGCTGATCTTACTAGTTTGCTGTGGCTGCAGGGGTGCAGAAACAGTCCCAAATAAACTCACCTGGAGGCAGATGGTACATGTGTGTGGTGGTGTTTGCACTTCCGTGTGTTCTGACGGAAGACAGGCTTGGTCAGGGTTAGAAAGTTTGCTAATGGTAGGGAACGGGGAGGGAGCCAACACATGCTTTTCCTCACTAGTACGGAAGCAAAGGCTGGTTGCACACTGCCATTGAAAAACAGAATTTGTGAAAAATAGATTTTGAATGACCGCTTTTCTTCTTTTTTTTTAATGAAAAGCATTACTGTAATAAAACCTGAAAAGTAGAAATATTGACGTTTATTTTGTTTGATGAACGGGGACCTTATCATATTCATGTTAGCCTGCAAGGTGACATTTTTAACGTCATTTTTTTGTTATTTTTAATGTCATAATTTTAATTTTCTCCAAAAATCTTTTATTTTTGAAATTTTGCAAGAAAAATCAAAGCAGAAAACCCTTAAATTCTTTGACAAGTTAGACTGGGAACAGTTCTATGTATCATGTAGGTGGAGCTGCTGAGATTTAGGCAAAAATAGCATTTCCCATTTTGAAACCACAGTTTTAGGAGGTCAGATTTTTCAAAACTTTAGGACTTTGGGTGAAACTTTGCATTCTGAAATTTGCTATGGATTGCATTATTTCGGGAAACTTTAAAAAAATACAGTGGTGGTTTTCAAGAACATAACTAGGGAAGAGTATTGCTTCACATGTGATTAAAAAAGGAATAAGGTGGCCACAGTATATAGAAAGCACCAGAGCCCACCATTTCTGAGATGAGCTCCAGTTCTGCAGGGAACTCCCTGGGGCCAGGGATGTGCTTTTTGAAAGCGTTTTCTGTGTTTGTCAAGTCTGAGGCCGCTGTCTGCCTGTGCTCTGTGTTAGCTGCTAGCTGAGCTGTCAAATCCTTTCTAAAACTTTTGCCTATGCTGTAGATAATTCAGCTGAAGGCTGCAGTTAGGAAGCCAAGCATTATCAGTCATTATTGCTCATAAAGATAAGGCCTGCTATGAGATGGGAGTACTGGAAGCCTCATTTCGGTTGCATTCATGCAGTGAGCAGGAGGATAAGAAGAAGAAGGGACCAGGGAGAGGAGTAAAGGTTGATAGGAGGGTGAGAGCAGGACACAGGCAAAAGTGCTGTTGGTGTTGGGTGAAAGGAGCAGAGAGAGGGGTCTCTGCTCTGCACAGGTCCAGTGTCAGCCGGGTGGACTGCAGGGTCCACGGCTGACTTGCATCCTTGGTTGCTTGGCTGGGTGAGTCCCTCTCCCTTCTGACCTGCAGGAGCATGTAGTAGCTCACAAGAGCCTTTAAGTCTGTGCTGAGGTCTGTGCTGCCTCTTTCCGATTCACTCTTCAGGGCTGTTGTGGGATTAGTGGGGACTTCACCTGTCTGTGCAGTGCTGGCAGCTGCTCTGGCTTTCCTCTGGCTTCTGTCTAAGCAGAAAAAGCTGCTCAGCAGCTGGGGCAGTGTGTGCACCTGTGCTTATGATGTTCTGTGCCACGTCAGCTCTCTGCATATAACCTAACATAGATGAGCATCTCCCTGCATGGGTGGAGGCACACCTCTGCTCCCATGGGGTTGCGTGTGCCCCATCTCATCTCACAGCTGTTATTTCAGTTGCCTGCAGAGAAATAGCTCTGCTCTCTAGTTTTGAGAAGCAGAAGACATTTGAGGCGGGGAAAGCAGGTTTGACCCATTTAAACTTTACACCGCCCACCAGTCACCATGGGAAATGTCCAGAAGGGTTAACGTCTGGGGAGATGACCAGAGCATTGTCACCCTCTGGGAGAGGAGTATGTGGTAGCTTCTGTGGTCACAGGGCACACCTGCATTAGTAGGGCTGTCCTACAGTCATCCTTCACCTTCTTGCCCCGTCTTCAGTGATGGACACAGTTGCAGTGCATAGAGGAAGGGGAATGGAAGGGAGGACGACGGTGTTACAACCATTCCTTCTTCTAGCATATGACCCAAGGGAGATGCTGCTGCTGCTGCTCGCATTTCCTCACCCATCTCACTTTTAATGCTTTTACATTGTACCTTTCCTAGGCTGCTGCGTACCAGGCCATGCTGCAGTGCTCGGGCTCCCGGGAGAGCCCTTCTGGTGCTCAGGGGTGGGGGGGTGTGTGGCAGCAGTGCTGCGGACTTCAGTGTATGGGCAGGGAGGGAGTGAACATAGGAGTCAGCAAAGGTCCCAGAGTTGGTCTGAACGATTGGAAAGATGTTGGTGTAGCTGGTTTTGCATGTCTAAATCTATGTAGTTATCTGTAGCTGTCTGGGAATGGGGATCGAGGTAGGGAGGTAGCTTAGCTCTGATGAGGGCAAATAGAGCTGGAGGTGACTTCATCTGTGGCTTGTTGAAGAACACAGGTTTAGGTGTCACCTAATCCTTCCCTGGGAGAGGGGAGCCTAAGGGTCTCCTTCATAAATAGTAGTAGATTTTAACAGTTTGTTCACCAGTTGTGGCTGTCGATGGTGGTAAGTTTGTCATGTGTCCTGACAACACCCCAAGGAAAAGCTGAGGTTGGTTTAGCCTCAAAAATACCAGGAGCCCACTTCTCTTCTTGCAGGTTACAAGGTATTTGGAACAAAGTGTGGTGGGATTGTCCTGTGATGGGTGTGTAGGGCCTTGATCTGTCCTTTGCCAAAGACTTTAAGACTGTACATACATTATGTGCTTTCATAGATAATTTGTTGAGGATTATACTTAAATCTACATTAAAACCTCCCCAGCAACATATGCAGGTCTGTCTGTTCTCAGGTGTCTTCATTCTTGCTGCCTTTCACAGTTGTCTTCTCGAGATGCTTTCTTGTGCTCTTGGATTCGTGAAAGTGTATGTAAACCCCAGTTGCATGAGCTGTGAAAGTTGCAGGAACATTTCAGGACTAAATCTATATAAAGGAAAATTTTGCCTTTTATTTATATTTCATCATTGAACAAAGTATATAAATGTTTGTTTATCAGATATTAATTTGGCCTCTGTTGATCAATCAGCTATCAGAGATGACAAGATGAGAAACCTATTAGTGGTTACCTCAGAAGTATGCCTCTGTTTCTCGGTTCAATTTTAAATATCATACTCAAACAGCTAAACAGTAATTCCACCTGTAAAGCTCTTTATAAATCAGACACAAATAGTTTTGATGCATTTGAAGGAAATAAATGTCATAGCAATACCTTCTTTGTAATAGGGAAATTGCAGTATTCTAAGGAAAGAAAATGTCCTTCCTGAGGCAATGTATATAAAATACTTTTTAAATAATAATCCTTGTGAGCTAGGATGGCATATTGTACAGGAAACACCTTTCTCTGTAATGTTCAGACTTCAAATAAAAGGGCCAAGGTATCACCAGAAGTACTGAAACCATTGGAACAAATAATAGTTTTCTGTTTGTTTTGTTGTGTTTTTTTTTTCACTATCACACTAAGTCAAGTTCTACTTTCCATTTCCCTACTCTAAATCTGATGTAAGAGCAACTCAGTTGTCATCTCTGTGGATTTAACAGAGGGGAACTGAGAGCAGAATGAGACCCAACATCTATGTAAATATTGACAATTTTAAATGACAACTAAGGGTTCATGGCAGCATTGTGGTTCTGAAAAAGTGGCTGCAGAAATAATCCAACAGTCCCCAGGACACAAACAAGGACGAATATCCAGAGAAACAGCCTGTCCACTACCATGGCAACATACTTCCAATCTTCAATGACCTGGAAGAAAAAGGCAATTAAAGATATTAGCAATTTGTCGTATTCTTTTGCTCTTCCTCTTGCTAATGCTGAGGTTTTATTTATGAAAATAAAAGGAAACAAATCTCAAATTTCAGGGAATAAACTGACTTTAGCTTTGGGAAGAGGTTTTTCTACTACAACTAGTTTGGTTAGTGGAGAAAAATACCGTAAATATTCCTTAGCTGTCTTTGATGTATCAGGTACTGAGCGTGGCCGCCTGGCAGAAGCCAGTCCGGAAGGACCCACAGCGTAATCCAATTAAGGATTTTTTTTCTTTGATTTTAGTTTGCAGATGCTATTCATCTCAGCGGACAAAAATAAATGGTGTTTACTGCTGTTAAACAAGGTTAGCTTAAGAATGCTTTCTTATCAGCAGTCATCTTAATCAAGGGGTTTAATGCATATTAATACTGTTGCTTTTATTAAAATCCCTTTTTGCCTTGCGTATGTTGTCTGTGAAAGTCATGGGACGAGCCTTAGATTCTGTTCTCAAACTGCAGTGACTATCAGGCTATTATTGTAAAAGGGGAATATATCAATCTTCATCTGCGTGGCAGGAATGATTATTTTGTCCTCTCTCATTGACTATAGTTACACATGGGACATCCTTACCTCCGTGACTTTACCATGCTTGTCAATTATCTCATGTCTTATATTAGAATATTACATATTTTTCCTTCAGTGCACGCTTTTAATTTCCACAGCTGCTAATGGGAATTGTGCACTGCTGAAATCAGACTATAGTAAATGTACATGCACTGTAGTTATCAGATCATAACAAAGGAAGAAAGCAGAGATTAAAATTATAAATCTAGAAAACAGTGATATGTAGTATCAGAGGACCCTGTGTGAAAACCATTCAATTAATCTTTAATGTATAAAATACCCTTGAAAATTTTCTTAATATCAAGTGGAAGCTTTGTGGATCCTTTAGTGTGCGATACATTCTTGCAAGAATTTCTGAGCTATTAGAAAACTTTTTTCTGCTCTATGAAGTCTGCTTCTGTTCAGTCAGTTTCAATGTTTACAAGCTCATGTCTAATGTTAGTAGCTGATCTTCTTTATTTATATTGACAGTAATTTCAGTTAATAGAAAACATGAACTACTCAGCAGCATGCTCCTCAAGGGACTTCTGCAAGATCAGAAACCAGACTTTATTTAATCTGCTTGGTTGAGGGAGGAAGAGCACAACAGGGATTGAGAACCTGGAGTCTGTCTGGGATCTGGGTCAGAGAGAGGACACTGGTAGGTGTGAGGATGTTTTTTCCTAGCCATGGGTGCTTGTCTAAACAAAACTTTGAACCATCGGAGTTTTTCCAAGCATTATTCACAGTGTATTTATATCAGCTTTACTGTGCTCCCTAGTAGCACGTGAGTAGAGCAAGTGAACAGGGCAGCAGCAGCACTGCTTAAATGTGTCCTGGATAAAGTATTTCTCATAGCAAATAACAGGTCTGATTTAACTCAAGTGAAAGAAGTGTCAGGTCTGCCAGCATTAGGGTTTTGATCCTACCCATTGTGTTTGCCATATATGGACAGATATCTTAGCCCAGAGTGGGTGTTTGCAAAGGCATTTTACCAATTTTTACTGAATCCTCCTCCTATGTCCAGTTAGGTAGGTAAATGCTTGAGCTGCAGGTAGATTGTTTCTGGTTAACATGGCCTGGCTATGGGTTGAATCACAGTCTTACTGAATACAATGGGGAAAAATACTCTTTTTCTGACCTGGAACTGAATATTATTTTTTAACCCTGCCAAACACTCCTTGAATGTGACAACACAGCTTTTTCAAGGATATTTCATGACTTACTGGGCAATCAACATTCTCTCTTTGTAGAAATAGCCATTTTACTGTCCAGGAGAGTATTGGCAATTACCAAATTGCTATTCATTAAGTTATTTTAAATGCAAAAAATATTTCCTCTTATAAGCTATAGCTAGAATCTCTCTAAAAACTTTAGAATAGCTAGGGAGTTCATATCGCCTTTCTGAAGAACAGCGTGTTACAGAGCAGGACAGGAGATGAAGTTTGGAAAGACTGGGATGATTTCTCATTTTCACTTACACTTTGGTCGTTGTCATCACTTTTCATGTGCTCTGCTATAAAACTGACTCCATCAATTGCTTCTTGGACTTCAGGAGAAAATTTCGTGCCTGTTCTTAACCTAAAATCTCGATGACTGCTGACATTGTCAAGAGTCTCAGTGATTTTCATATCATATTTTTTGGCAGAGGCTGTATTCAAAAAGTAGGTAGAGTTCTTGTAGAAGTCGGCTGAGTCCATACAAGCATTCTCTGCTTTTGTCTTTTTGCAGTTGCACAGCTTTTGCCGTGGAGAATTATTTTCTGGACGCTTCATGAACAGATAGGCTGGGAGTCTTTCAAGGAAAACCAGCTTTACCCAAGGGGACATGGTGTGAGTACTGGGAGATCTATGGTGGACATTGAGTACACAGACACTGGTAACTATTGAGAATGTCACTAGTACCATTGTAAACATGAGATACTTCCCAAGCAGTGGAACATCTAGAGATGTTGGAGGGACAATTTTGGAGATCAGCAGCAAGAACACAGTTAAGGCAAGCAACACAGATATACATAAAGTCATTTTTTCACCACAGTCTGAAGGCAAGTAGAACACCAAGATGGCTAAGGATGTAATTAGCACACAGGGAATGATAAGATTGATGGTATAAAAAAGAGGTTTCCTTTTAATAATGAAGTCATATGTCACATCGACATAGTTGGGGTCCAAAGGATTTACAGTCCTTCTTCCTGGGAGTGCTACAATGTCCCACTCTCCACTTGGTGTAAAGTCATCCATGCTTGCCATGGAAGTTTTAAGCACCATATCAATTTCCGTATGATCATATGTCCAAGACCGGAACTTTAATGTGCAATTTTGTTGGTCAAATGGAAAATGCTTGACTTCAATCCTGCAGGCACTCTTGTAAATGGCTGGTGGCAACCAACGAATGCTTCCATTATTGGTTACAATCGCATTTGTGTATAGCGAAACTTCATATGTGCCATCCGCACTAATGAAACAAGAGGAAAGAAAAAGGAGAGAAGATAATAAAACCTTAAGAGGAAAAACATAGTTCAAAACAGAAGAGCTCTGACTTGGTCTTGTGGGCCTCAGTTGTTTCTAGAATCGAAGTTTAGCAATATTTTGATTTTGAAATCTATGTTGTAGGGAGCTATAACTTGACAGGGAGATTGATGTATGCTCTTCCAGTCAGAGAATTGATATGTGGCCCAATACTTACAAAAATTATTTCATAAAATTATTAATAATAATAAATATGCATCTCTGTTTCGTCCAAAGAACTCAAAGTATTTTGTAAATGTTTGTTAAAGTAATTAAGGCTTACTACATGTACAAAGGCTGAGTAAAAATGAGATCATCCAGCATGAAAATGGAGGTACCTCTGAGCTGGAACACAAGCACTGCTAAACACAGCAACACTCCTAAATGACTTAGATGAAGAAATTAGGATGAGCGGTGTTAGTTAGAAATGCAGGGACAGGGTTGGCAGAGGAAATGTAATTATATGGTTTATAATTTATTGTGTCACTCCAGTTAATGTTTACTTATTACAAAACAGAACGGAAAAGCTACAGTGTTCTTAGTGCCCACAAATAATCTTGGTGTTGTATCTCTGCCAGCTACCAAACACCCACCAGGAGAGTCTTCTATGTTATGGCAGGCCCTTTAATTCAGGGAGACGATCATTATCAGTCAGTAGTCAACATCATCTGCTGTCCAGTATTTCTGGGCGAACAACTTGGGGCTGTTTAACCTGTGAAGTATCCTGAGGTAGAAATGTGAAGTGGTCAACTGCTGATAAGTATTACTGAAATTTAGTGTTTCTGAGCATATTCACTGCATCTTCTCAAGTGTTGTATGCAACACCTTTCAAACTCAGGCAGGCTACCAAAGGAAAGTGTAACAGTAGGAAGGTACAACTATTAGTGACTGTCTTCCTTGACAGATGAGGAAACTCAAAGGTTTGGTCCCGTGTCGATCACTTGCTTTCATTAAAAACTGGGTTAGTCACTTAGACTGCAAAGAAGAGTCTGGACTAGATACATCCCGCATGCCTTCCTTTTGATAAACAAATATCTATGTAACGAAATACACATAACCTAAGGACATTACATTATCTGCAAAAATATAAGACCAAGCTTACTGCAAGTGTAAACGAATTAAGTTCAACTGACTACAGTTAAGTAGCACCCTTTTATTTGAGTGGAAATGTGTTCCTTAATTGTTAAGAAGTCTAATGAATCACTTGTTTGTTGACAAAACATCATGGAAAATAGAGCTATTTCAGTGCTAAAGTTGTTTTTTTTTTTTTTCTCTAAGCAGTGGAGTGGTACAAGTATCCAAGGCTTGGCGGATGTGCAGCTGTTCTCCAGATAGTTACATTTGGCTCTGGAAAGGACTCATGTTGCAAATCCTGGTGCCTGGCACTCAGAGCCTTGTAGCTAGTTCATGTAGGCAGTGAAACGACCAGATGCAGAAGTGAGTAGCTATAGCATACGAGGGTCATTAGTTCACTGCCAGTAAAATTGCTAATTTTTAGTAAAGAAATTGTATCTTATTTCTCACATACAGTGTACTGGGTAGACTCCTGGGCTGAGAATATGTGGGTTCTTCTGCGGGCTGCCCCTGTCTCAGCTGTGGGACAGAGGCTGCGCTGCCGGTGCTGTCTCAGTGCCCTCTGCGGTCCTTTGCGCAACCTGTGTATGGACAGAGCTGTGGGGCATGGAATGCTCTTTGTGTTTTCGTTAGCACCTTCTTGAAGTGACTGATGCCTTTTCAGCAGCAGGTGTTGTTACAGGGGGTTGTCCTTTATCTAAAATTTTAATTCGAAGCTTTGTACTAATGGATGTACCTATTGGATTCTTATCCAATATAGTGAGGCTAAAAGCTTGTTCCTTGTACATTTAAGAGGCCTTTTAAAACTTTCCATTCTTACAATCCATTAAATGGTATCATTAGGGGAGTAAGGAAGAAAGAAGCAGAGGGCGGGGGCACAATTTACCAGAACAAGATTTGACCAGGCAGAGTACATCCTAATCCACTGGCTGAATTATTTTGTGACTAATACAATAGTTTTGAATATTTCTCAAATCTGATTTCCAGTAGTAGGATTCCAGGGACTTAACTCAGTTATATATAAACTTCCTAGGTTTCCCATCTGTATATGTTCATAAACTGTCCTGTGTTCATGAATTCATTGCTTTTCAAAGTATCACGAAAGTATATTATAAGCTTTGATTATTTTTTTCCCAAAGACTGGTTATCATCCACTTCTGGGCTTTACTACAGACTTAAAAACAAAACAAAAGAACCCAAAACAAAATTGGCAGTTTGTTGCTTGTTTGAAAGAACTGAGGTGTGGTCTAGCACCAAGCTTTTATTTTTCTCAGTACTTTAAAGCAACTGTGTCAACTGTTGACAAATTTGTTATGTATTCTTATAATTGATTTTTTTAAAAATGCTTTATGGAAATAGGACATAATTTGGTTTTGTGAATGAATATTAACTCATGGAGTTCTGGTACAGGTGAACGTTGTAACAGATTTATGTCCTGGAGCCTGTGGTGGAAGGGAGAGGGGGGAAGAAGAAGTAGGAGACAAAAATGTAACTTGGAACATAAGATGTCGGATAGAATTTTAGGTGCCTTTTCTTCTTGCAAACATGACCAGTGTACGGCTGTGCTTGTACCTATAATTCATGCTTTCCATACAGTCTAGTTTGATATAGATCTGTGTCTCAGCTGTGAGCCTTGTCATGGGTCCTGTGGTGTTGTGACAGCTCACACTGCACTGGTGCTCCAGCTCTGCTAGAATTTCTTTAACCAGAGCCCTGATTTTACTAAAATTGTCTTTGGAGCCAGTACCCCAGGCAGATAACACTTGATACTGGGTAAAGGTTACAAAATTCAGGTTTAGAATTCTATCAGACCTACTTCATTGGTTCTGATGCTTGTTTCTTGATACGTGGTTAAAATTTTGTTCACTGTCTGCATAAACTACAGAAGTTTTACTTACTTATTGTAAAGCACAATGTCTGGCAACCAGATGTGTTTTGCAGGTATTCTCAGCTTATTTATTCCTTCATAGTCAGAGGGCTTCCAAGCCAAACGATAATCAATCCACTCCTAAGAGAAGAATTGTACAGTAGTGATGGGAGTATCCAGACCAGCACTAGCAAAACAATCAGTGTGATGGAGTGCAAGCAGTCACATTTGTGGTTTGCCAGAGCATGCCTCTGTGGGTTTTGTTACCTGGTTCACCCAGACGTTTGTTGTCATGATCTGCTCCCGTTCATTCTGCAGGGAAAAAGAGAGAGAAAAGTTGTCCTCTAAAATGTTTCACTTTATTGCAGTAATAAGATTTATTCAGTGGGCTTTTGAGGATATTTCCAACTGCGCAGCATGATTTCGTCTAGTGTATTTTAAGACAGGCATTTCTCTGCTGGTAAGATGGCCAGTCTTGTGCACATACTGATGATAATTAGTAACCCCATGAGTGTAGAGTTCCAAGTGGCTTTTAACAACACCAGTTGTGACTGGAGTGAGTGTGGCTATTTGGGAACAATTACCACCTCCCAGCCGGGCTGACTTCCTCTCCCCTCCCTCCCTGGATTTGATTTGAAGCAGAAGGCACATTTGACCACCAGGAAGGCCTGGATTAACGTGTTTGAGGTTTATGTATGGTTTGCCATGTACCGATAAGATGCCTAATTTTGGTTTCTGCTTGAAGATTGAGGATATAAAGGGATAGGGACTGAGCTGTGCCATTCTTGATCCTTGCCCCTTCACCTGTGTTTAGGTTGTTGATTGCCAGGGTCTGTGGGGGCAAGACACCTCGCTTGTTATGCCCAGAATCCACAGTATGGGAGGACACTGTGCTAGTGGTGGCAATGCGTTGTGTGAGGAGACATGTCTGCGTCCAGTTGGAATTCTCCAGGAGAGAGGGAGCTCTTGTCCAGAGTCATCTGGTGTACATGACAGTATCTCCTGTATAAATCAGCCTGCACATGTATATGAAAGCTCATCTGTTTGTACAGTTTTCCTAATGTTCCATCAGTGTCTCCCTCTTTTCCTCTTGAATTTCAGAATATAAATTATACAGGTCTCTTAAAGTTTCCAGCAGTCCAGTCATTGGCCCATACACAAATTCTGGCAGGGAGGCAGTCATCTGTATCCTCTTTTTCATCCAGGGAGAGATCAGCATAGTTGAAAGCCCTGATTCAGGAAATTATTCCCACTTATGTGCTAGATGTTGTTCCCACTGCAGTTAATGCTAAATCTCTCTTGGCTCTGGGGTGCATATTTGTACTTTGAAGAATTGTAAAACACATTCTAACCTTGTGAATGGAAGTGTCTTTCAGACCCATTGAAGTAATTTTTATTGAATATGAGGAGTTGCTTACATGAGGATTGTTTTAACCATGTTAAGCTATTCCAGCCGGAACTAACGTGTCTTTTTCTTTACAACATTTCAGTATTCTTTGCTGATATGCTTGATATGCCATGAGATTTTGAGCTGGCTTTGTAGCTTGTTTTCAGGCCATTCAACCACATTTCTTTGATGCAAGCAGCAGAATATGATTTAGCATTGTGTACACAGTCCAAGATAGATCCTGACCTGGTGTAATTTACTGTAGCTGTACCAAAGTCAGTGGAATGATTTTAATTTTTTGATCAATGGAATTTTATTGGATGAAGATCTGGCTAATGTCCTTTATTGCTTAGGCATAGGTTGATTTCCCTGTGGTAGCTGCATTCTAAAGTATAAAACCAGTAAATCACGTGTGGACCCTGCCTACTAAGTGTCATTATATAAACTAGAAAATAACCGGGATATAGTAATACCCATATGACTTTTACTTAGAGTGCTGTGCAGGTAGTAATGAATTAAAAGGCATAGCCGAAGTTGAACTTACCACGCTGATGAGCTGTGCCAGGGAAACCTGAAGTTCTATAGATACCAACTGGGATGAGTTGACAGCTGGTCGAATTAACTTATTATACCTTTCAGGACTCAGTAGGTGGTTCATTAGCTTTTCTTCAGCATCTGCTGCCGTGCTTCCTGTAAAACATCATGTAACAGGATTATGGAAGGGACACCAAGTGACACGATGTAGGGATCACAGAATTTCTGTGCATCAGATCGTCTTCATGAAATAATGAGGGCTTTTGAATTTCTGAAGACTGTAGGCTTGTGTGAACAGAAGGATATGGTGCTTGTATGTTAAGGTGCACTAGTATCCATTCTGCTGAAGTTGTCTGTCTTTCACAGAGCATGGATCAAAGCAGATAAATGAAAAACCTTTGGGTTTTTTCACTGTAAAATGTGAAGTTCAAATTGATAGATACTTTGGGGAGTGCATTCAGAAATTGAAACTGGGAGCAAACCACCCTCTTAATAATAGAGGAAGAATGTTTCAACAATCCAAATGCAGGGAGTCTGGCTGTGACTTCTCTCTTTAGTGTGGTAGGAGACAGACTTGCAGGCATACGTACAAATTGAAAGACTCTGGTCTGTGTAGGGAAAACCAGGGGATGAGCTGCAGGAGTCATAAGGGTTTTTTTTATGTTTGGGACGTCTTTGGTAGCTAGTTATGTTTCTGTTTCAGAATGATTTTATTTGAAAACCTGAGGCAGTAAGCTGTATTTTATGTGGAAACAAAATCTGAGTTGTGGACTAGCACAAATACTGTAAATCTTAGATGGTCAAAGCTGGAGTCCAGTGACTGCAAAATATAGTATCTGCAGGATACTATCAAACAAGCCTGAACGTTCCCCATGGAGCAGAACAGCATATGTCACAACCCCAGAGGTAACTGCATCTGTTCCTATGTTCTTGAATGTGCTGCTTTTTAAAGCCATTCTAGTGGGCTTTTGAAACCACTATTGACCACATAATAATACTAACGACTAAGGTCCTGATAACATCCTGCCAACAGAATTGACCCAGAGAGATTCTGCTGTATGTCGAGTAATTCTGTGTTGTGTTATACAGCTGAGACAGTGATGGACACAGGTGTTAATGAAAACAGATTCTAATCCAATTGATAGAATGATTCTTCCACAGGAAAGGGCACCTAACTAACCCTAGATATTGCAGAAATGAGGATAGTGTCCCTACAGCGTACTTGCTTCATTATTCCCCAGAGCAGTTCCACACAGTAAACACCACTGGGCATGCAAGTAATTTAAATTTGTGGTACATTATTTTTTTCTGTTTTTTTATGTTGTAGCGTATCCATGAGATGCAGAGAAAGGCAGACATCAAAAGGCCAGGACCATATAAGCAGCCAAAGTTTGCGTGCATTTCTGGAATGTATCTAGTTTCTATGTGAACTGGGCTGTAAGTTGCTAGGGGGAACAAGTTTCTCTTGAAACTTGGCACTTCTGAATTCCACCCAGATTAAAAAAATACTAGAAGAACTTCTTGTTTCTGATCCACTAAGAAAGTGGAGAGACATAAAAGGAGACATCGTCAAACGGATTTTTCACATCTAAGAACAGCTTTTACTCAAGCTCTGGGGAAAGGTTGAGATAAACACCATGCTTGTTTTAATTCTTTTAAGACCAGCATATGCTATGGCATTGGTAGCACAAATTTTGTCACATATACTTAACCATAACATTGTTCTTCAGAATAGGCTTCTCAAATACTTCCTAAGCCATTTGGGAAAACAAATTTGGATGAATGTATCTGTGTTTGTCGTGTGGGTTTGTTTTTTGATTCACACTTGCTTTGTACCTCCCTGCAAGTCATTATAAAAGCCCTGGTACCATGTGATATTTTAATATTACATTTATTCTCAATGTAAGCCTGCCTAATCAGAGGCTTATCAAGCTAGAGCTATGCTGATCCTTGCTAAGCTCCAGATTATGGGTTTTTTTTTGTGTGTATTACAATCAAGATAGAACTAAATTTGATACTGTGAAGAAAATGGGGCCGCACTCTAGAAATCATTCTGTGCTTATAAGGATAAGTGAGAAGCCCTTGTGGTAGCTAAAGAGAGAACCTTGGTTGAAGTTATTTTACTATGTTGTTTGGGGTTTTTTGTTGTTTTTGTTTTTTTTTTTTTAAACAAACGTTCCTGCTTTTGCAAATGTCAGTGACATAAGCAGATGGCTATAATTCAAATATAAATAAATTGTCATTTAGTTTGTTTCATACAGTGGTCACTGAATGCTGCTAGCAAAGACAGTGAATTCTTGTTTGAATTGTTAAATATGTTTTCACTGTCTTACCATCTTTTTCTGTAAATATTCCAGCATATGGAGTATTTGCTAAACAGTGAGTAAGAAGTAGAAACTGCAGAATGTTTGCAGAAAGCTAATTCTGAATTTGCAATAATCCTATTCTCTGAAACCTGGTTTTAGCAATCACAGTCGTCTGGTCTGCAAATCAAAACATACTGGGGGTTCTGCATGTCTGATGAGGACAGCTCAGATTTCAGAGTACTGACTCTGTCAATAAACTTTATGCAGATGAATGATAGGCCACGACTTAATTATAAAAAATGATTTGTTAAATAATGAATCCCTTAAAAAATTATTATCTGTTCTTAGGGAAGGGGTTTCTGTAATGAATAATACTTTATAAAATTGCCATCCCATTCCAACCTTTAAATAACTTAACCATCAGAAATAAAGATCAAAGGGGCTACTCTCTCGTCTCAGTTAGATGCCTGTATCAAATACCACTAGATGTCAGCAGCGCACTGCCTTAAAGGTTGCTAAAGCCAATCTCTCTGTAAATAACGTGTAAAAATGAGTGATTTTTGTATAATTTATATAATCTAGTTTCCATTACCAATCTACATATTAACCAGATGACACCTAATGAGAACAAAATCACCAGGCATTCACGTTCGTTCATCTTTATATGTATTTCATTATGTCAGTAGCCGTGCATTTGAAACTCTTTCCTCTCAGAACGGGAAGAAATGGAAGTGCATAGTTTCCCTCACAAACTGGTTTTCCGAAGAGCAATAATCACCAGAAATGTTGCAGAGGGTAGACTGATGCTTTTAGACAAATGATTTTAACAAGAATTAGGAAGCAGTCCTAATTTGGGGGTGGAGTATTTTTGTGTACTAAAAGCAGTAAAAGAGAAAACACATTGGGGTGGATCCTGAGCTAGAGAAATTGTTTTAGCTTCACTGAACACAGTACACATCTGCTCCATGACAAGGAGAGCAAATTGCCACATAACTTGCAGTACGCATTCTGCAGTAAGTTTGTTTTCTCTGTGGGAGTATGACCAGTAAAAAAAAAACTGCATCAGGATACTTTCAATTTCACAGCAGAAGAAACAAAATGACACACTTCAGGCACTCTCCTGTGCAAACTTTCACTTTTACATGGTCTAATTTAAATACATAAAATGAAATAACTAGTCATCCTGTGTTATGTTGTTTATTTTCAGTGTAATGACAAATATGTTGGAGTGGTTTCCACAGAACAGAATAAAGAGCGATGCTGACAAATACAGGCAAGTGGACTGTTATCACTGTCTAAATTGCAAAATTTGACATAAGGCATGTTTCCTCCATTTCCTTGACTTCAGTTATTTTAATAAATGTTGAAATAGCATTTGTTTAGAAATAATACATCGTAGCATATTGTCATTTTTGTTCTTTCTTCTCTCACAAATAACTTATGTGGACAATGGTGACATACCACATTCTGATCTGTAATTAGAAAAGAGCAAGCGAGAAGCAGCAATAAGACCATTCCATTATCTTCTCTGAAATTACTTTGTGATGTTACTTCTCAGCATACTCTTGAGTAAAAAAGATTCATATAACCTCTTAGAAGAACGCATGCTAATTTGGAACGCTTATTGTTCCAATGGAAGTAGTGGTGAATTTACCGTATTTTAAAGACTACTTTAATTTCTACACCACAATTAATGCAAATAAAATGGAGATACTAATGGGTTTAAAAGTGTGTAATCTAAGAATCTAAACTAGGCCCTCACTTTTCATTTGTTACAAAGGTGTTTTCTAAAGTTGCCTTTCAGTGACTGAAGAAACAAAACAACTGTGGGATGAATAGGTAATCATGGAAAAGATGTGATTTTTGTCTCGGTTCAATTTCAGCCAGTTTCACTCTGAACACTTCAGTGGGTTCTTTGCATGGGAAGAAGCTCGCATGGTAAATGCACTATATCATGCTGCTGTCAGGCTGCGCGTGTTGGCTAAAACATATGCTGGACTAAAGAAAATGTTCTTAATGTATATTTGCCTTTTTTTAGCATATGTTTACATATTTCAACTGAATTTAAACTATTTACATACTAATCAAACAATTAGGAAGTATGAACTTTGCAAAATATATGAACTTGAGCCCATAATTGTAGAGGGATGATATCTGTCTTATTTATTTTTTTATGAACCACGACACATTCTCAGCACAATATCTGCTTTCCCCATCACAGATGATCCTGGGAGCGTCTAAAGGGATATTATTTAATGATTATCATTGCTGTCTCCTACTGTTCTGTCATTTTATGTCCAACTCACTGTCTGTCCATATCAATCGTAGTGGATTTGCTGATATCGAACAAGCCAGAAACAACACTAAAATAATCAATTTCATGCATCCTCTTAAAGTCTGCGACCTAGTGAGGTGATAGTTAGAAATTGTCTGAGAGCTTATATCACAGTCCTACCTCCTAGCGCTGAAAGCTATTGCTGTTCTGCAAACTGTATCTGAAAAAAAAGATCACTTACCGTTAAAATAAAAGGAGCCCACTACAAAGAGGAAGAGGGTGTATGTATTCCTCATGGCAATAACAAGAAGAGGTGGATTACTGTTCTTCAATTAAGACAGCTGGCAATAGGCTCTGTTGTCAGGGATGCACAAGGAAGAGCTGTAAAAGCAAACCTGAATCTTGGAGGTATTAAATGCCTGGGAAGAGACAGACAGTAGGACCTGGCAGAAGCATTCTGCAAAGTGGAGTTTTCGTGAGCATAGTGGTCCCTCCCCCTTTGCAGCTGTTTAAAGAGCTTTGTGAAGAGGAAAAGCACATAAGAAGAGGGAACATAATGTGATAATGTTGAATAAGAGGAAATGAAAGAGCAAGCTAAGGAACACGATCTGCAAAACACAACTGCTTGATTCTTTCTACAAGATAACATTTAGAAGGCTTTCTGGTTAGTAAGTGCAATGGGTGAGAATAGCTGGGTGGGAAGAGCTGGATATAACTTTGTGCCATAAGACTTGTTAGTGAAAGACATGTCAATAAATTACAGCCCTAGCAGAGGGACATTTTCTGTGTCAAGAGAAAAAGTTGATTGCCTACTGCCAGCTCTTTTCCACTTCAAGGCCCACACATGTGATCTCGCTAAACGAGAACTCTAAAAGGCTTTTGGGGAGTAGCAGGAGAGGAACAGAGAATTTGTTGTCATTAGCATTTGACAGGATTTTTAAAAGAAAGCTAAAGCAGCCTGTTGAGAAATAGCAGTAGCTATAAAGACACTCCAGAGGAGCATTAGAGAAATTCTATGGAAGTCATCTTTTACAGCTGAAGGGTTCAGCAGAGTATAGAGTATTATGTGTTTTGGGACTTGCTGTGGGAAGATTTGTGTAGAAGAAAGGGGAAAGAAGATCTTATGTGCTCTTTGCAAGCACTGTGGGACAGGCCAAAGTCCCTGGATAGAAAAAAAAAAAAGGTGGTAATCTTCTAAATACTGTTTTATCTCCATATTGAGGTTAGTCTCTGCTTCAGCTGGCCACAGGATGCAGTTCTGCTCCTGTCTCATCTCCTAACAGTCCCACTGGCTGGGACGGAGGCATTCCTGATTTACCAGGACAGCATACCAGACTTCTGCATCTAGCACAGGTGCTACCTGGCTGGGGATATTTGGAGAAGGTCACCTGCTGCTGTTTATAGGCGAGCTGTCAGTGTAGTGTTGTACAGCTCCTTGCCTTCTCCCTAAATGTTTTAGCCACCTTCTTTTTCACTAAATAGGATGTTATAACTTCATTGTCTTTAAAGGAGCTGCCATCAGAGGTAGCCCAATACGTAAAGAGACTATTAAAAATGTAACTCCTCTAAATACATGTAACTCCTCTAAATAGTCTATTTATTATTTTTGACTCATTTCTTTAGGGTAGGAGGATGGATTCAGTGAGACAAATGGAAAAGCACTCGCTGCATGGACTTCCACTTGGATAAAACAAGCTTTTACAAGTCAGCTTTGATGAAGTGGCTTGTGCTGTCGCCTTCCCTTACTCTGAAAACTCAAGGTGTGTCAACTATACCATATCCTCCACTGAGAATTCCCAGTAGTTCTTTAAAAGCTCACAGCCTTCTACCATGAGGTGGATGGCTTTGCTCTTATTCACTGTTAGCTGGAATTGATTTAAATTGGGGTTGTTTAGCCTGGAGAAGAGAAGGCTCGGGGAAGACCTTAGCGTAGCCTTTCAGTTCTTAAAGGAGGCTTGTAAGAAAGATGGGGACAGACTTTATTAAGGCCTGTAGCGGTACAACAAGGGATAATGGTTTTAAACTAAAAGAGGGTAGATTCAGACTAGATATAAGGAAGAAATTTTTTATGATGAGGGTGATGAAACACTGGAACACGTTGCCCAGAGAGGTTGTGGATGCTCCATCCCTGGAAACATTCAAAGTCAGGTTGGACAGGGCTCTGAGCAACCTGATCTAGTAGAAGATGTCCCTGCTCATTGCAGGAGGGTTGGACTAGATGACTTGGATGAAAACAGTCAGTGCAATCCTAATGAGTACATGTGAACAGACTAACTGCATGAAAATGTAACACTATTTTTCTGCTTTCCCCCAGCATTTAATTCACAGCATGTAGAAATGGGGCCTACCCACAGAAAATCACCCTCTTGTAATAGTCATATACCCTAGGAGGTGTGTTTCAAGCAAAGCGTTTATGCTGAGCCCTCCACTTCTTGCTTCTCACTACAGTGAGAGGTTTGTACCTCGTCAGGGGCTTGTATGGTCAGAGACCTTGCTACACTCTCGCGCCTGGTGGGCAGTGTTGTCTTTCCTAACGTACAGGGAATTGCTCTCAAGGAGCTGTGTCTTCAGTTACTAAGGGTATGTTTGAGGAAAGCACCAGTCTGCTGGGGAAGAAAAACTGCATCTGTTTCTCTGTCTTTACTTTCTGATATCTGGCCTATTTCTTCTCAAAGGCAAATCTTCCATCTGCCAAGTGCTTTTGCAGCAGTTACAGGAGTAACAGATGTGTGGACCCTGAAGTCACTGTGCTTGTACCGTCTACGCTGCTTGATGCTTGAGAATTGAGCAGCAGCTCAAAGTATAACAAAATAGATTGGGATTGCTTCACCAAAGCAGTGGGCCATCACAGAGCCAAAGGGTCACAGGTCAGTCACTGATTGCACTATTTTTGCTGCTGAAGCTGAGGTGGACAGGGAGAATTACCACAGCTGGTTTTCTTCTCTCTTGGCCATATTCCTTCCTTTGCCATTCACTTGTGTTCATTCATTCTGACAGATCACTGAAGTCCTTGATCGCTTGTGCTATGCGATCGTTTTCCCCATAGTGATGCTGCAGGATTCCATTTGTTCATTAAGCTGAGATCCTGAAATGGAAAGTCTTTTTAGTAGACGTTGGCATATGTGATACCCTGGATTTGCATGTTAATGCACTGTGCAAGCATGGGACTAGCATGGCAGGGAGCCATCTGCTGAACTGGCTGGGGATTTGTTCCTGGTACTGTAATGCTTTGCATCTCCAAGTGCCCAGGAAAACTGGCAGTCCCCTTTTGTGGATTTATCATGGGGATGGTGATTTCAAGCTGCCACTTTCATTATGAAGGAAACAGTCAGAAATTCTGGAGCTTCCAAAATAGAAGCAGCCTGGGCTGCAGCTGACCTCATTAATGAGGCAGGTACAGGGAGATTGCTGCAAAAATAAATGCTTCCAGATGAAAATCCACAATTGGTTTCCGCTAGTTGTGACACTGAAATGAAGTTCAGGGCTGAGCTTATGGCTAAACTGAATCAATAAGGGACTTCAGATCAGCTTGTTAAATACTGGCCTTACAGAACACGTAGGACTGATTTACTGTTGCACTAGCAGAACAACTGTCACTTTCTGGTTGAAAATTGCTACAGAAAATGTCAACTAATGGCAAATTTTGTTTTTCTAGCACCTTACGTCCTAGTGAACTTTAATGATATCTGCCAATGTCTTGCCTGGCTCATCTTATCAGCAGCAAGGCCTACTTTGCTCTCTGAGCAGTTGAAAAATGGAACTTCGTTACAAGCAACTTCAGCAAATATCCAATGAGGCCCCCTGCAGGTAAAATCATAGTTTTCCATACTCACTGCTGTCCAAATGGGCTCATCAGAACAGCTGTGCATTCTGCATTCGTGGAATTTTTTTTCCTTAGAAATGCACTTGCAGTCCCATTAGAGATGTGTGAGACGAAAATCACACCAGATTGGTACCTCAGCCATTTTGGTGCTAATGTTTTTGGGTTAAGTTGTACTGCTGCAGCTTCATTTAACAGTGCTGTCGTGTGTCCCAATTTAAAGTCTGCAAGGCAAAACAAAACTGTGGCACTGTAGTTCAAATAACTGTCAGCTGGATGAGCCTGGCTAGGTCCTCACACAAAGCAACTGTTGGTAGAAGTCAGTGGGAAGGGCAAGGATATATGGAAAATTTGGTCTGTTCTAATCTAAAGCTTTGTAATTTAGTAAGCTTTTTTGGCTTAGTAGATGCTTTATACTGGAGAACTAGTTTACTAGAGGCTTACTCTACGGTCATGAACCATGTCTGTGTCTGAAATCATGTCATAAAGTCCATTTTCTACAGCACCTCTGTAATTACATTTTCCCTGCCAGATGGGTTCTAACCAATATGTACAGGTATTTGTAATAAGCTGTCTTCAGGCATAATGGTATAATGGTATAATGACATCATGCTTTTGCAAATGACAGTGGGAAAGAGAGCTGTGGATGCTACCAAATTATCAGGTAAATAACACTCCTTCAGGGTTTCAAATTATGATACTATATGTTCGTGCCTGATATCTGATCACATTAGAATCTGCTCCAAACCCACAAAATGTTCCAGAGAATTGCCAGTAATAGCACTGTGACAATGTTAATAACACAAACGATGCATACAAGTGACTCAGTAGCAATGGATGTGATTCCAGCTTTCATTGTCAAAATATGAATGATTATGGATCAATGAAAAGCCACATTTCTGCTCTGGAATATGTCTGATGGCAGATAAAGTCACTCCTGGAAAAACAATGCTTTCCTTTTCTGGTTAATTTTTGAAAGTTGCCACCATATGCGTTGTAAGCTAGCAGGTGGGTTATGTTTGTAGAGTATTTAAGGCAGTAATATTAAAGCTTCTAACACTCACTGATTATCATCAACATCTTTAACCTCCAAAGTGCACAAGTGTAACAAGTCCAGCGAGTTCTCCAAAGCACCGGAGAAGCAGCAGCTGAGGGTGGTTATGCTATTTTGGAGCTGATGCTTTTATTTTTATCAGTCTCTCTCACTTCCTCCTACATACTTTGAGATTCGTTGCAGAGATTCGTAACCTGTTGACTGCCCAATATATGACTGGCAAACAGTCATATATTTTTTGAATACACTGTAAATGAAGCCGTATCCATTCTTGCCATGCCTGCGTTTTGTATGAAATTAATAAAAAGGGGCTAAATATGTGCATGTTCAAGAACAGATCTCCCCAATACCAGTGTGTTCCTATATGCAGTGTAAGCATTTTTGTGTGCTCTTACTTTGGAAGTAAAAACTTTAAATGTAAATTCTAGGAGTAGGAAGTTCTATTTCTTACGTCTATCTACCTTGCTACATTATTCTGACTAAGAAATTGTGCTTCCTTGCCTGCCAAATCACTGTAATCGTTGCCCAGTTTCCAGTTTTTGTATAATGGCAGTGTATTACATCCCTTGGTAAATGTCCAGTCGTAAGTTTTTAGTATTTACAATATGTTTTCTAGATTCTGTAGAATTGTCCCTTTTAATCCTAATCACTTTATTCTGCTTTATCCAACTGAACCTCAGGGTCAGTTAGTAAGGATTTATTTCCAGCTTTTTCAGTATTTATACCTTTCTGCTGAAACGTCTGGAATGTCCTATAGCGAAATCCTACAGCAAACAACTGCTTGGTTGGCACTTAATGGGTGCCAAATATTGTAAAGTGCGTCACATTCCTGTGAAATAAAAAATAACTATCCCAAGAGTAGAGACAGTAAAGAGTAAGGAGTCTGTGCTAAGGCAAATACACATTCAACTGTGCAGCTTGAAATTTTAATACTGTTTACTACTACTGTGTTTTCTGCAGTAACTGGTAAGCTATTGAGAAAAGCTCTACCATCTACTAAGAGTAGATGCTATGAATAGATCACACATGTTTTCAAGCTGTGTGTGGAATTTAATGTTGCAGGGCCACACCTGCAGGTCTCGCTCAGACTGTAGTGTGAGGTGAGGTTTATCTATGAGGTTGGCAAATTTTGTGCCAGAGAGAGTTGTATTAGAAGGATCACTGTATTTTTGCCAGTAAAATGTTTTTTCTTCTCAAGATGCCTCTATATACTGCAGGTATGCTGGTGCATACATGGTCATCTGGAAAACCCAGAAGTGCAGTGGTGCAGAGCACACGTCACTGCAAAAGGGTTTTACTTGATTTCTAACCATCACTCTTCTGCACTGAGGCAGACAGGCACACTGCTACCTCCTTCCTTGGGCCCATGCCAGGACAGTAATGGTTGTTTTGTACACTGGGGCTTTTAGGGTGGGGCACTGGCATGTGTGGGTTATTCTTCTGTTACTGAGATCACTTGTGTGCCAGAAAAAAAACCCAAACCCACAACTGTTTGTTGCAGGGTCCAAAGGTTTCTCTCTCACACTTGTGATGGAGGGAATCAGAATGTCTGTATCTGCACATCCTTTCAAATGGAGGAGTAGAAGAGGAGTGAATTACAATTCCACTGTTTGAGATTGACCTTTGTATTTGGAACTGCTGCATTTCAAAATGAGCAAATTTGAAAAGTACAGGAAAAAAGATGGCTTTAGGGTACAAGACTGAGAGCCAAAAGACATGGGCTTTGTTCTCAGCTCTACCATGAGTCTCCAGGGCTGCGTTTAGATAAGTACCATCTCTGCTCAGTGCTCCAGTTTCCCCAGGTGTAAAGCAAAGATAAGGATTTGCAAAGAATTAACTAATGTTGTAAAGGGCTTGAATGGCAAGGGATGAAAAAGAATCATGAAAACCCAAGGAAGCCTGTATTACTGTGGCTTTCACACTAATGCTTCTACTACCGAAGAGGCTTTTGCTTGTTCTTTAACAAGCAAATGGAACGGATACTGGGCTTGTCATGAAGCTAACCTGGCAGTACTGCTTCATCAGGACTAATAATCATTAATGTCCTTTTAACTTTGCAATCCATTTTTTTTTCTTCTCCTTGAAGACAAAGATTCAGATGTGGCTAGAGTGATGAATACATCTTAAGCAATAATCTGCATCATCACTGCCTCAAAGTGAGGGTTGTTAAAATCACATTAAGAGTTGGCAGAAGCCCATTAAGGAGTTGGGGACTGGCTGGACTTCCAACTTCTAGTTTTCAGGCTTCTGCAATTTTTAAATACCCAGACTCTCAGTGCAGCGCAAGAGGTTGTTAGTGAGATGCCTTTTTATTCTAATTGCTTTGAAGGGAAATAATGGAAAATAAAATACAGTTTTGGCTTTAACAAAGTTTTGCTGGAGGTTGACTTTGTTATGGCTGCTGTCAGTGAGAGCTGGATCCCTGTTTGGAGTCAGCGTTAGCCCAGCAGAAAGCTGAGTCTTATGGTTCTCCCGTAAGGCCCTCCTGCGCAGAGCTCTTTGGGTTCCTGTAACCTTCTGGTGGTTACACAGAGTAGTGAGAACAAATATGAAATCTACCTAGACTTCCATAAGAAAGCAGAAATGGCTGCTGTTTCTGTTCCCTGGCAGATGTTGATACTGTGAAAGTGCAGTGGGCTGGTTCGGAGAAGAACCAAATGGGCAACCCCAGAACAGTTGTCTGCGGAAGCATGGAAATTCAAAGCAGAAGCTCTTTGGTCCTATTTTTGGTGGAACAGAGCTGAATGCTTACCATGATTTTAATGTCAGAGTCCCTGACAAAACTGTCTCTTGCTTGGAAAGTATTTAGCATATAAGATGGATGTATTTGATTTATCTAAACTCATTAAAAATTAAGCATGTCAAATGTAAGGAAATACAGCCAGGACAGATGTACAGGGCATGTGGTTCTGTAAACATGGGAGTTCAATAAGCATAAAATCTTCAACATGAGTGACTTCCCTCAAGGTCACTTAAAAGGTGTTTGGGTACAAGTCCGATCTGCTGCGGTGCAGAGAGGAATGGAACTGAAAACACTGGAGGAAGAGGACTTACAGATGGAGATGCAGGCACAGCCTTAATTTTTGCCTAGAGAGAGGCCCCAAACTTAATAGTTTGAATCTGGGGCTGTTATACCTGCTTGGCTTGGGAAGCAGCAGGCACTGGGAGACTTGGAGCCCAGGGTCTGATACCAGAGCAGATAGCTGGGAGGTGGGAACCCCATCCTGGGGGGGGAAGGTAGTGCTGCCAGGGCTGAAGTATCTTTTTCTTGTCATGCCCACATCAAGGTACAGGGTAAGAGTGAGTGACAGCAGGGAGTGCTGCCACTCACCACAATGTCAAGCACAGAACTGGCAACCAGAAAAACAGGCTTAGAAAGGCTTTCATACCAATGCTGTAGTCACAAAATGATCTGTAGTGAATGTAGTGGATCTGCTACTACTAAACCTAGACTTTCTACTCCTGCTCTGCATTTGGGTTTGAGAGGGCATCACATGCTCTCCATATGAATAGCTGGGCAGTATTTCACTAAGAAAGCCTTCCAGAATTTTTTTGGTCACCTGTTTCTGGCAGGTTGTGTGTGAAAGCAGCATTTGTGCCTGTTCTTAACAATTCTTTAAGACTCCTTGTCATGACTTGGCCTTGCTAACAAAAACGGTGAAATGTAAACAGAGAAACAGCAGATGGCAACCAAGAGCTTGACTTCTAGTGCACACGGTCCAATTATAAAATGATAAAGGAAAATTATGCAGGATAATGAAGTAATTCCCTGCTCTTGGATTTACAAAATAAGTATTTGTATATCAAGTAACAAAAAATTTCAGAGAGCCATATGCCTGACAACCTGGGGTTTTTGTTCTGATTATATCACTTGATGTAGTAAAAGGTACTACTACCTTCCTGCAAACCTTGCCTCGTACAGAACTTGGGAACCTTTCTCAAACATGTAACCACTGACATTTCCTCTGCCCTTCCTTCAGCTTTGGTCTACCGTGAAAAACTAAAAGAATAGGAAACCATTTAGAAAAATGCTCTAAATGACACAGGATATTCATTTTTTTCCAAGCCGAAAAAATAGACCTCCCTAGTTTGCTAGACTGTAACCTATTATCTCAGTATTACACATCAGTATATATTTAATAGAGGCATATGAGCATCTAAAGAAAGGCAATTCTATTGTTTTTTTTTTTTTGTAATTTAGAGCAAGAATCCAAACTTGAATTTTGATTTTTAAGTATGTGAAGGTTTTGAAGCTCCATCAGTGTCTCTCAAATTAAGTTTTTTTTTCTTTTGCCTTACCCAGCATGCCAAAGCAAAATTTGTTATTTCCAAGTCAAAGGAAGCAGTTCCTTCTGTCTCTTCAGATTTGTTTTTTGTAAGCTTCGTTAATGCCTCTGGTTCTATCATCTGCACTGTGTGGAAAGCAGTAATTTGTACTGACATCATCTAACTGCCCTGAAGAAAAAATATGTTGCATATCACCAAGGAAAGGGAGAAATTTATCTATAATTTAGGACAATAATGGGTTTAATTCACCAAGTCTCATAGCATCTCACATACTGACAGAGTCTACTATATCATTAGCGATGTCTTGGGATTCCGTTGTGTGGATATAATCTGTTATGACTGAAAGGAAATCGTTATGAGGGCCTCAGTTTTGTAACCACTTCTGGGGTTTATTATCCTTTGTGGCAGTTGTTCATATGAGAACTCAGGAGTCGTTTGTTTTTCCAAGCAAGAAAACCCACACAAATTATTGACATTTTGCCCGGGGGCTGGTAGTGAGGTGCTGGTGCTGAACAGGAAGGTCCTTCTAGAAAGCCACTGTGACAGCCCGGATTGATCTGATGGACTTTTGGTGGTTATTTGTAGTTCCTTGACCTGCCAGGCCTGTGCTGATGGCCCTGCAGACTGCTGCAGTGGCTGTGGGACACCCATTTACTCTCCATTTTCAGGCCCGTGTAGCATCCCTAAGTTGCACACAGCTCTCTGGGGGAGCTCTATCCACCAGCATCTGTGACCTTACCTTACCTTACCTTACCTTCCATGTGCACCTTATCATATCTGTGTTTTTTCCCAGTGGATAGTTAGCGTGGTCCTTTGTGCCTACGCTGCTGCAGAGATGCTGTGTGTATCCAGAGCAAGGACGCTGGAGCTGGGCTTCAGTGTGAATCGGCTTAATGTGGCCCTGAGAAAACGCACTAAGTTCAGATCACTAGCTGTGAAACTCCAGACCAAGAGTGTAGGATGCTGTCTCCTTGGTGTACTGCTGAGAGCTCTGTCCTACTGCTGTGCTCTCCTCTGTTAGTCACGGCTAGAGGAGTGCCAGGAAGGTAGCTCTTTGCACTAGTTGTAGAGTATCCCTCCACTCTTGGATATTTTTCAGGTTGTAGATTGTGGGATTTGGGGTAGGATGTGGTTTGGGGTGGGTTTTTTTATTATTGTCTATCAGTTCCTTGTGTTTAGTACATTTCACATGCATGTCTGATTACCGGCTTTGCTGTGCTATATACCATAACAGCACTAGTAGCTTTTAAAACGCTGCAGAACGACGGATGTTAAGCTCAGGCTGGATTACAAAACAGCCATATGTGCTTGGGAACAGGCCACCTCTTCCCTGCTGCCAGTGCCTTCTGCAGGTTGATTAAGTAACAACATGCTTTGATTAGGCTTTTTAGTCCTGAAAAGCAGAGCTATTTAAGCCCAGGATGGCTGTTTCAGGGATCTTGTTGCGTGGCTGCTGCCTCCACCTTTCATCATCCAGTTTAGAGCTAACGGTACCCACCTGCCTTGGCTGTGTTAGTCAACACAGCAGCTTTCACTGTAAGGCTTTTCCTTCTACCGGAGATGAGGACTCCCTGTTTAATACTAACGTTGCACATATGGGTGACCGATACCAATGTACTTTGCTAGGCACTTGAAGTACCACTAGTCCTGTTTTACAGATCAGGAAACAAAGTAAAATGAAATAATGAAATTTACGCCAATTGCGTAGGAAATCAGTGGTAAGATAAGGATTAGAATATACTTCTCAATTCTCAAAAATTCAGTCACGTGCTGCTTCCTTAGATAATGGGATGTGATTTATGTCAAATCCAAACCTTCCCAGTATTTGAGAGATGAGGTTCTTTGACTTGTTCCTCAATCTCAGCAGAGGGCTGTGTCTAGTTTCACAATAGTCTTCCAATAAATAGATGACAGGTTTACTAGCCACTGCATGCTGTTTGCTGTAAGGTTCAGTATGTTAATATACAGCAAATGATCTAGGTTCTTGGTTCCTGTATGTGTTAATGTAGGCACCGGAAGATTCACTTAATAAGAATTTAACAATTATGTACTTGTGTGACATCTGTAGATATGTAAACTCTAAAACCAGAATACATCACCTAGCGTTGTTCCTACTACAGACCACAGCATGCTTACCTCTCACACATAATTTAATATTAATCTAGAACATAATTTTTAAATTTCACACTTTTAAACTTCTGCAGTTTTTAACTTCTTAAGACTTCAGATCATGAAGAATTACTTATCCTTAAGTGGCAAAGTTCTGATGGTTAATTAGATTGTTAAAAGTTTGTACCTTATTTCTAAGTTTCAGCAACTGTGTATCTTATGTCCTTGTCAAAGTTCCACTCGCACTCTGAAATCTCCCCTATTAGATAAGTTTTAAACTCTTTGCTTTCTTTTGAATAAGTAAAATAGATTAGGTTTCTTCGTGTCTCATTAATAAAGCAGGTTCTTTTTCCAGACCATAAATCATTCTTGAAGCTCCATGTAATTTGTCATAGCTCATGTCCACATGTTGGATGGTGGTCTCACTACATGTTCAGTGGATTACTTCCTTCTGAATTTTATTTGATCTTTGCTTGTTTATTAAAGCATCACCTTTGTTCTTTCAGTTACTGGCTCATAGTGCAGCCTTTGTGTCCTGGGATGTTGTCTTCAGCTAGCATAGATCTAGTATAGCTCATCATGTTATACGACATATAAGGCAATATAGCTCATCTAGTTTAAGAAACTATACTTCTGTTGGAAGAGATGGTGTTTCTGATTCAGTAGATAATACATCTGATTCAGCAAGTAATAGATCTGACTCACTGGGTCATTTATTTGCTTGGTAAGTAGTACATATAAAGTAATTAACGAAGTATCTGGCTTCGTACATGATCTGTGTTTTTTTTTATCCTGAATAATTAACTTGTGTATTGCATGAGATTCATCTCTAGCTGTCCATAAAATCTCTGTCAAATTGGTTTTGTGACATGTCTATTGCAGTGCGTGGTCAAACACAATAGTTACCCTGTTGTCACATAAAATACAGCAGCAGTCTCTCTGAATGTGAACATGAGCTAAATATAAACATATAATACATTTGCTTGTCAGTAAAGATGGTGTATTTTTAGAATTCAACTGGAACCTTACAATTTCTTTTATGTAATTGAGAGTCTCCAGAGACTACTGTGCTTGGACAGCCAAAAATCTATTTTCAGTTCTACCCAGTGCAATCTCCACTTCCATCTGCTCCTTATTTGTGGCAGTCTGAAGCATGCCAGCACGCAAGAGAACAAAAGCAATCCCATTTTGATTAGGCTAGAACCACGTCTGATTTTCTTGGTACAGTCCCATTTGAGGCAGTAGGAGTAACTGATTTAGCGGGATTGGCACAAAACCAGACATTTCAGGCCAGATCAACGCTGAACTCATTTCTTGAGGGTTTTACACGCTGAAAATTTTGTAAAAGATTTTGTTTTGTCACCATTCCAAACAAAATGCTTTGATTTTGTATAGGTTGTAAACATCGCAGACACTGAACTGGAGATATTCTGGGGTGGAAAGCTTCCAGTCTCCAATTGCTGCTGCTTTGCTTTCCCAGAGCTTTTAAAATATTAATATTCCTCTCTTCTAATTATTCTACTTTATATGGCCACTTTCTGATACTGGGAGCTGAAGATCTGCCTGGTTTGAAGCATGTGCAGTCATTTGAAATTCAGTTAGGTTGGGTATTTCTGCCTGCCCCTACCTTGTGTCATACAGATGTGCCCTGACTTGTTATGATTTACGTGACTGTTTTGCTGCCTAAATACCATTTTGTTGAGGTTTCAGTTACTTCTAAGTGCAATTAATTTTTGTAACAACTGTCAGTGAGAGGTTATTTTTCACCTGAAGACGGCTGCTGAATGTGAGCATCTGAGAGAAAGGTGAATCCTTTGTCATTAGAGCTGTGAGGTTTGTCCAAAGGACCACATGCATCCTCCCAGCTCTCCTGGTGACCTGACTTCCTTTAGTCTTTGCGCTTTTAGAAGATGATGTGCTAGGGCTGCTGTCATTGAAACACAGAGCTAAAGCAGTCTTAGAATGTGAGATGAAAGGGGTTGGAAAACAAGGTGTTGGAAAACAGTTTCTCCAGGGATCAGTTATGCTGGCTAAGAAAGGAGGAAGAAACTTCCCAGAGCACTCATAATGCTTGAGTTCTTTATAAAGGCTAGATGTGTCAGGATGAAGAATTTAAAATTGCTTCAACATAAATGTTTTAAAAAGAAAATGGAGCAAAAGACAGCTTAATCTGAATTTTCTCAACCATTTTACATACAGGCATTTTAAGCATCCCCTAAAGAATACTTTTATGTCAGTAAAGACATACATACCATGCAAAATGATAGCACTGTACTGTTGACTTAACACTAGCTATTTTCTTCCCCTTTTTATGGTTTTGGAGAGGGGAGAAAACAAGTCTTCCTTAATTAGTGATCAGGTGCAGTGAGTTTCAACACATTGACTGATGGATATGATGTGCAGGCAGTGGCTTTTGCAGCTCCCATTTACATGGAGGGAAGGGAGAGAGGCTGCTCAGTACAGCTGCATTCCATGAAGGTAAATGCTCATTCCACAGGCCCGTAGCGGTGGAGGGATAAAGCTCCCAAAGCTCATGCTGCGAGGCTCTGCTTGGCAGGCTGCTNTTCTCTGTTGAAACTGGATTTTGAAATTTGCAAAAAGAAAAGGAAAAAAGTGGTTTTTTTTTTTCTCAGTTAAAAAGCAAGCATGTTTTCACTGAATTGGATGTATTTTGCAAAACTTCCCATTTAGCTAAAGAGGTCGTGCTCCATCAGAAAAGTGGCTGCTGTTTATTAATCAGGGTAAATAATTTCTCTGTGCATGAGTAGTATCCGGTGGTCAGTCATTTCTGAATATGCGTTTATCTCAGGGACATTCTGCGGTGCATTTGCTTCTGTTTTATGTAAAGGTAGGTGAAAAATGTGAGGAAAAAAACTGCCTAGGGTTTTAAAATAGGGGGAGACCTCCTATCTATGTTTAATACTTTAAAGTATTTAAATTTTATACTTTCTGCATTAAATTAAACTCTTTTGTAGGGTGGAAGTGAAATGATTACTACAAGGAATCAGGAGCAAGGTGGCATAGGACTTTCATTTTGGTTATTTAAAACTGGTTTGGATTTTTTGCACTTGTTTTTCCTTCTTTAAGTAAATAGTTTGTATTTTGGAGAGAGGAAGTATAAGCACGGTGTTTGTTAAAGATCCATTATCACTCTTTAATTTAAGATGTGAGAATGGCAAATTAAGAGGCCAAAGGCCTTTCGTACTGCCTCTAGCAATGTCAAGGGAAGCTAGTCTTGATAAAGTATATCATTCTAAGATCCAAACATTTTTCTTTCAGGTGAATCCCATGGGTTTAGCTTAATTCTTGCAAGAAAAAGCTCTTTTTTGATATGCAAAACTTATAATCCATTTATAATCAAACTGTCTTGTGTTTACCTGAGACTAGTGGTTCTTTCTGGCTTTGGGGTACCAACACTAGGATCAGGAAAGCTGTAGAAAGTGACTGGCGCAGGAGAGCAGAAATGTGTGGATTAAAAAAATTATGTTGGAAATGAAATTGGATTTTCAAGCCAACAGAATTTCCCCTCTGTTTTCAAAGCGGAGCTGTAGGCCTTTGTCAGCTGGAGCCGAAGAGAGAGAGAGGGAGAAGCTGTTCATTAGCACACAGAGGCTTTGAAGAGGTGGTTTTGGGAAACTCATGTTGTGTGGAACAGCTCTCTGCTTACAGATGAATTATTCCAGACTTTCTGTGACCAAGTCTCTTGGTAAAACAGACAATTTCAGAGAAGGGTAGCCACAAGTAAGCACAGAATATTAGCATGTGATGTAGTAGCTTATTTTGACACGCCTCCTTACATTTCTCTCTGTCTGGCTGACTGAAGTCAATCGCTGTGTGGTGGGTAGGAAGAAATATCACATTCCCCAGCTTCCCCAAGTTCTGCCTCTGCCAACTTGTTCTTAGAGGACTCTTCTGCCTGATATCTTACTTCCCACTACTTCCCATGTTTGTATGTGTTCCTCTGCCAGGGACGCCTCCAAAGCTGCAGAAGTAGAATTGATCTGAGCACACACACCATTAATATGAAGTGTGATTTCCTGTTAATCCAAGAGCAGTGCTGTTTATATTCAAGTTATAGTCTCCAAAGCACAGCTGAACTGAAAATGTCAGTCCAGTCTTTTTGTCCTGGCACACGTGTAGTGTCTGAGCGTAGGGTAGCAAGGTTGTGAGCCTGTAGGGAACTACGGATCCCACAGGTCTTCTTTTTTCCTCGTGCTTTACCAAGTAATTATGATTGTCACATTGAGGTTTTGTGTTGGCTTCAGTGCTCTTTTGTGAATTGTCTTTAGGATATTTCTTATTGCCTTATTATGTACACTTGGAAAATACTTCAATTAAAGCAGACTAGTATTTTATTAATATTGTATCCAGGCTGTTTACAGGCAGCTGCAATAAGAAAAGTGGTACAGAAGGTAAAAGACTCCCAGTTGGAACAGTTATGCCTGATACTTCACCCTGTTGCTGTTTTCACAAAAGATAGCTTTGAACTAACTAGTAACCACAATGCAAAATGCAGAAATATGCTGGTGTGTTGCTAATCTGTGTGCGTTTGGCAAGTGCTGGAAACTGCAGTGCTTTCAGGTACACTTGAAGGGCTGTTTGTGTGTGCAGTCACTATATCTGCAGTATTGTTTCCCTAGGAAGTTATTACTTGACAAAGGAAATCTCATTATTTTGAGAGGCTTTTTAACTGTATAAGGAAACTGAGGTGCAAAGAGGCTCAAGGGCCATCCTGGCAATCTTCTCTGCACAGGCAGCTGCTCCAGCCACCTACTTGTAGCTACTCTGCCACCAGGAGCAGTTTGCAAGATGGGAGTCTAAACAAGATGTGCAGAGGTTTTGGAGGCTGTGGTATTGCTGCTCAGCTACAAGGCTTCTCCTTGTTGCTGTGACTCTCCTTTTATTTCCTTTTTACTCATAAGGCATGGTTTTTAATATTAGGACAGTACTTGTATTGATTCTTATTTTCCCACCCCTTCCTGTTCTTTAAATCTCTCAGCATTGGCTAATCCCAATGTCTTTGTGAATTAACTGTCCACAGGACCCCTTTCACTGTTTAGTTTTCAGACACATCCTTTCCTTCTCTCTTGTCTTCTCTATCTTTACTCTTTGCATGTTCCTACTCCTCCCTTGCCTTTACCCATCTCCTCCTCTTTTGCTTAACGCTTCAGCAGTTTCTGCTTCCAGTTTTATCATACCAGTGGGAGACCAGCAAGTTGGCAATGTATGAAGCCACTTCACTGATGTCTCTTGAGATGTTTGCCAGTAGCCAGCTGGAGAACTAAATGCTGGTAAGCCAAATACACAGTCTAGTTTCACTGAACTCCGCATTACTGCGAGATCCAAACCACCCACCCTTTTCCCTTGCATCAGCTGTTCCTGTTTCTGCTTACTTATCTCAGAGCAGCATTAGTGCTGGTTTTATGTGCTTACTGGCTAGACAAGAGATGTAGGGTCAGTCTTGGTAGCTAAGCATGATCAGGTGTTAACATTCTTAAGTACAGCAGAAGTCCAGGGCATGAGAAGAGGATATATGGGCTTCTGTGAACCCACAGCTAAGGAACCATAGGCTTGGCACATGGCATGCAGACAACTTACTACCTGTGTGTTTTTTATTATGTTATATGACAGCGATCCACAGAGATGCGACCTTTGGCCTTGGGCTCCCGTTGTGTGTGTTGCACAGAGGCAGAATAGAGACTCAGCTTCCAGGGGCTGATGACCTGTAAGACAAGATGCCAAGAGCAGGGTAAATGAGAGATAAAACCAGTGAGCCTGACTGGAGGTGCTTCAAGCTGTCCTGAACAGCACTGAGCAGGCACTGTGTTGCCACAGAACTTAAGGCCCGTGTCCTGGGGGAGCTCTTCGTTTTTATTACTTACCTGTAGATTTACAAGTGGTCTAAGGAGGGAGGCTGGGTTCAGAAAGTAGCAGATGTAGAATCTGATAGCTCTCCATGTGAGGAAGGCTGGATTTCACTATTACTTAAGTATCAATGATTTCTTCCCCCTCTGAGGTCAATTATGCTGATTCTGCAAACGCAGGTCCTAACCTGTGTACAATCTTCTTATGTCAGGGACACCCTAATCAGGTGGGGTGAAAAATGTGTGCTGTAAGTCTGGCAATAAGATACTAAAATTTCTGGGTACTGGATTGCTATTTATTGCAAGCATTATTGATTTAAATAATAAAAAAGTCACGTGTGTTTTACTTCTATCATCACTTAGAAAAGAATTTGGGTCCACCATCAGGTTGCTGAAGGGGATTTTTTTCTCATGAATACAACATAGCAATAGTTTGTAAGGCAAAAGACAACTAGCCCAGCTCCTGAGGTGTAGCTTCAGAGCCAACTGTGTATTCTGCTACAAAGATTGCTGTTACTGTACAGCGCACAGGGAACACAGTTTTATACTGGTTTCTGGTGCTCGCATTGCAACTGACACTTTGTGTTATGTGCTTCTGGGGGAGTCATGTCACGTGCTGCTTCTGTTTGGCTCATGATTGTGCATTTTAATTTGGGGATTTTTTTCTTTAATCTTGCAGCTTCTCTCTGCTTCCTCACTGGGAATTCGAGAGGATAAATGCATTAGAAAGCTGGGAAACTGTTAAATAGGATCATATATATGCATTTAGATAAACATACATCAGTAAAAATCTCTAGCTGTTACAGTGGTTGTGTTACACCTTCCAAACTATAGAGGTGGTTTTGCTTGTGTTTGCAGAAGGTGGAATAATAATGCAAAGTGATGCAAAGTCTTGTAGTCATTTCAGCATGGGAAGACGCCTGTAGTGCAGTGGTGATTTGCACTTCGGCAGTGTTAGCTTTCCTATCCCAAACAAAAAGCCTGAGTCAGATGACTGAGTTGATCTTATCTGTTTTTAGGAGTGGGTTTGGGGGAGCTATTGCTGCTTCTTCCACTTCTTAGTGAAAAGTCAAAGCTGTTCAACCAATTGCAGGTCCAGATCTAAAACCAAAGGGTAAGGAGATCATAGAAATGCTATTTCTGTGTTTTACCCCTCCTCTTTCCCCTCTGCTCCTTCCACCTCCCTCTTCCCTGTTTTCTTCCCAGTCTGATGCCTGCATAGGTCCTAAATTCAGTCCCTGTAGACAACACAGCAAGGGCATTACTGTATTATATTGCTAAATTACTCCTATTGTTTGTTCTTTGTCAACATCTTGTATGACAAATGGAAAAAGGAAAACATTTAGAAAATAAGAATGTAAATCTGCCAGAGTTGCCAAATAATTCATGAGCAAGGTATGCCCATGACAACTAAGAGTTTGCATTTTATTATAGGTTCCATATCAAGTATGTGGTGCCCCTTTTTCATGACAAATTAATGTGAACTCTAACTATTCAGCTTGATTCATGTGCCAGTCTGAGCTTCGCTCACCCAGGATATTCAGTTGCTTTGGAAGTACTTCTAAAAATTGTTTTACTGGTGTCTGCTTCGGGCTAAGTTTGTGTAAAGGATGCTTACCTTAGCCCAAAAGGAGCTGCTTGCAGCAGCTGGAATATCAGGCCAATGAGGTAGAGACTAAGGTGCTTTGTATTTAAGGAGAATAGAAATTCCAACCCCCAAAGTCACTGGATTTATTGGAAGTTGGGCAGAAGTTTTTGTCATCCTTTTTGAATCTGGTCTGTCAGAGTGTGATTGTTTTCTGACTTTTTAACAGAAAATTCACAAATGTAGGCAGAGGAATAGAATAACAAGTCTGAATGCTGGACAGTATACCTTTCAATAATGATATTTTTGGATGCCTGCTCTGGTAAAGGTCAGTTATGTTGCTTTGTGAGATTGAGTCAAACTGACAGAAAAGGAGGGAATGCATTCCAGTAATGTAAAAATACCCAGAGAGTTACAGTATGCAGACCAGGCAAAGTGCATCTACAGATACAAGCTCTTGAGTCTGACTATTCATGCAGTCAGCCTCTCATTAGGTTAATTAGCACCTTACTCTGTTTGGGCCATAATAATCAGCTGGCCTCTACAGAAATTCAAAGTAAGGTTCGTTTCTTCTCTCCGTCAGACATTTATCAGCTTATTAACAGTGTAGCCTGATGAAGGACTTGAGGGTTGCAATATTGACTGCTTTCCTGGAGACAGAGAAGCGACTTGCCCAAAGTTGCACCACAGTAAGTCAGTGATTGAGCTAGGAGTGTGCTACCCCAGCTCCAATTGAAATCGTGTCATCCTGCTTGTCTTTGTCACCTCACAGAGGGAGCGTACAAGCACGTTTTGTGTATGGCTGGGTTTGTTCCTGCTGTGATCGGGAGAGAGAAGACTTTACACCACACTGTTGGTGTTCCTTTACAGCCTCCTGCTGCTCTACAGAAAAAAAATAGAAAGTGAGGGGAGAACGCTTTCTGTCAGTGCTGCTCATAATGTTGCTAGAGACGATGATTACTTCTCTCCTTGTGACTTCCAGAGCAGCAGTAGAGCTCACATTCAACATTGTGACCTCTGAATAATACCTAGATACAAACATTTTGCAAATGTTTATTGATTTCAGACCTAGGAAGTCTAGGAAAGGAGGAAGTTTTAGGCTCTAGTCCTTTCTTCTGCACTTGAAAGGCTTGTGTAACTGGGTACAGCAGGGGCTGTGTTCCTGCTGAGAACTCCTTCAAAGTCTATAGCAGCAGTATTTAGTGTCTTAAGTCCTAGGCTGTCTCCTTTGGAGGTAGACCTGCATAAGAAATCTGGGCAAGACCATCATTTAGTTTATATAGAATTACTATAAATGATATTTTGAAGCCTGCCTTGCTGGGTTTGTCATCACATACTGTCTTTATTTTGGAGTCTGATAGCGGTGTATAATAAGATAGGTATTTTGGCATGTTTCACAGTCAGTGAAGTCATTCTTGGGGAGCATAGAAAAGTACATGATAATTCTTGTGTACGTAGGAGGGTGAGGTGGCTGGGGAAGTAATTTTGGTTGTACTTAGGCAGTTTTTGGCAAGGGCTGGGTAAACATGAATTATAGCTAAAAATAAAACCAAACCATCCCTTCCCTAGAAGCTTGGCTGGATTAATGTCTCTGCTTCCTGTGTTCTAACAGGACAAAATCAGGGAAGCCTTTCTGGGCTTGTACATGCTCCAAGCACCACTCCTGTTAGACTCTTCTCTGTTTCTCCTGCTGGCTGGCACAGCCTTAAGTCATCACCATGCTATGCTTTGGGCAGAATTATCCTTCATATAATCTTGCTGAGGTCAATGAGAAGATGAGTCTGGATTTCTGGAAGTGTATTTTCTGTCCAGCCTGCCTGTATGCATTTCTTCCTCTTGCCTTTGTCCATGACCTCACTCAAAACCAGTGTGGTTAAGTCGGGAGTATTTTGGGACACCAGATTTGTGCAGCACATGCCATGGAAGGCACATAGTGCTGGATGGATTGTTTTCTCTAGCCAATGGGTACGTGAAGTACTAGGCTAAATCCTTTCGGCTTAGATAAGTGAGAGGAAGAGAGACTATTTCTAGAGGGTATTTTCTTTACATGTGCCTGATTTTTGTGTACTTACAATTTTGCTCTGAACTGGAATCAGTGTGTTTGGCACATTTGATTATGTTTTTTTTTTCAATCTATTCCAATTATAAAGATTTGAAGTAGCATCCAAAAAAAGTGCTGATTCCTTCAGGATGGCACTCAGCAGTCAGCACAGCACTTCGCTGGCAAGCAGAGCCATGACATACTGCATGCTATTTATATCCCTTCTTATCTTTCTTAAGTCCCGGCTGGAGGAGAAGCCCGGCAGGTTGGGGTCTGCAGATAGACCTCAGAGGAGCCCTGCTGCTCCCATTCACATGACATTTATCCTGTAATAGCAACAATGTCTTTCACACAAATGCTCAGACATTCCTAAAACCAGGCATCTGGAACACTCGGGCGTTACTTCTTTGTGTTAATGATGGTCTAAATACCTCTTCTGGTCCAAATTTTTTTTTTTTTTTTTTTACATTGTGATATATGCAGGCTGTTGTGTATTTGAACCTTACATCAGCATAATAATAATCATGGAAGTCAAATTATATCTACGCTAGCATAAGTGTGGAGTGAGGCCCCGAAAATTCGAGACACTCTTCCCTTCAGACCTGTTGTTTCACATACACTAAGTCTTTGAAAATGCAGTGGCTGGAGTGTGTGTGCTATTCCTTTTGAGGCTTTTTGTGGTGAATGAACAGTCTTGAATAAGAGATGAAGCAAGTGGATGCACAGCAAGAGAGAGCTGTGAAGCTGGAGGAGGTGTAAACCGGGGCTGAAGGTAGAGAAGTTAGAAAGCTGCCTGGGGGGCTGCACAGAGATGCTGTTGTGAAATAGATGTGAGAAGAAGGCACCGTGAGGATCAGAGAACAGACTATGCAGACTGTGAAAGAGAAAGCTGAGGCCAGGGAGCCAGCTGTGAGATGACAGGTGGGCCTGAGAATTGAGGAAGATGGGGCTGAGCTCAAATGAGGGGAAGAAGGACCTCTACAAGCAAATGTGGTAGTTGGGATGTGGGGATAAAATGACTGAAAACAATGTTGTGACCGTATAGAGTGGGATTATCCCACAGATGTGTCTTAGAAGCTGGATGTGTTGAAATAGACTTCACTTTACCTCTAAGAGTCACCAACCTGTCTGAGAAGAATGAACAAAAGGATCAGCAGTGTGTGACCTGAGGCTGTGAAGCTGAGAGAGATGGGCCCCAGGAGGCAGAATAGTCTGTGGCACTGGGAAGAAGGAGGATGTTGTGAACAGAGCAGTGACAAGACCATAGGGACTTTGAAAGGGAAAGACTGGAGTTTGGAGTAAAGGCTAATCAACCTGTCTAGAGGAAACAGCATTTGACTCTAGTAAGTGCAGTTCTCGGTGATTGTATTCCCTGTTGTTTTTCAGAACATGCAGAACCTTTGTAGAAATGCTTTGAGATAATTTCAGTTCCTGTGTTTCTTCCAGTTTTCCATTCTTCTTTCCCTAATTTGCAATTCCAGCTGGACAAGCTCTCAACATGAGTGCCTAAGCTGATTGGCAAAATACCTGCTAGACTGACTTAACTGGGATTCTGTCTTTCCACTTAGGAAAAGTGCTGGTCTTTCGCAAGAAGGAAGGACACATCAGAGCCCCAAACGTGCACTGGGGCTCCAGGTCAGTCCCACCCTTGTGAAAGCAGTTTTCTGTAAAATGTAGGGTCTGTTACTGACTCTAACAGGAAGGAGGCAATATCATGGCAAAGTCTCTCCTGTTACCTTTTTGGCACATCAATAAAATATCAAGAGAACTACAACTATTGCTGTACCCTTTTTTTTTTTTTTTTTAACAGAAAGAATTACTATTAGTGAGAACTAAATGATACAGGCTTGTGAATTGACTTTGTTAGGATGTTTAGCTCTCCTCTCCATTTCTCCTGCCATTATAGACAGCTCCGGCATGGTTGGATTTGTTAACAGAGACTTCAGCTGCGATCTGATGTATACCTCTCTACATCATCCTGTGCTAGCTGCAGGATCAGGGATGAGTCTGTCCTCTCAAATGCAGTTCAGCTGAGGCTGGAAGAATTGTAAAAGCAACATACTTGCCCTCAGAGAGGATGGAAGGTCCGATTTGTGTCATGCTGCACTGCTTGCTCTCAGCTGAGGTGCAGCATTTGCAGACACTGACTCTTTCATTTCACAGCTGCAGGGCAAGTGTAGAAACAAGAGCACCTACGTGAAGGAGCAGAGAAACATAAAAGGATAGGAAAAGCTGTTCTGTCCAAAGACATAGACCAAAATCTCCAGAGAACATCATCCATCTCTAGTCTTTATCCCACACACTCAAATACACACGTATGCACGTGTGCACAAGCTGGGAGCTTTCATGCACAAATAAAAGGAACAAAAATCAATATGTTGCTGACATTCGGAAGGTAATAGTGGGTTGTACCTTTGGTACTGGGGTCAGCTCTCTAGTGTGTAGTGAGCAAAGCTGTTTCTAATGCTTTGGAGCAGTAAAAAATTATTAATATTTAAATATATATGCCTTTTCCATTCCACTTTTCCTGAAAGGCATGCTATTATGGATCATGCTATCCCAGAGGCTGTTAAGAAAATGGACACAACTGAGTGTTATGTTGACATCTTTTTTTTGAGAAAAAATAATTCAGTTTCTTTTACTCTTTCCTGTCCCAGCATTGCTGGTAGAACTGTTAGGCTGTCCTAAAAATTCTTAGATGGAAGAACTGACACCATGAAAAATAACTGATATATGCCATCTATCAGACTTTTGCCTGTTTGACGGAGCTCCCCACTGCCTGGATTGGAAAGTTTATTTCTGTATAGCAAATGTGGAACCAAAGCAAAGGTGTCTTGAACGTATATTCTGACGTTTTTGGGCTTCTGGCTTGCTCTGGTAATGGAATTATTTGAGAAGTCACTGATGCTTTTAGGATGCTTCGGACTTGTGAGACCCACCTGCAGAACTGTGTCCAGCTCTGGGGCCTCCAAAATAGGAAGGAGGTGGACCTGTTGGAGCAGGTCCAGAGGAGGCCATGAAGATGATCAGAGGGCTGGAGCACCTCTGCTGTGAGGACAGGCTGAGAGAGTTGGGGTTGTTCAGCCTGGGGAAGAGAAGGTTCGTTATAAGGACACCTTATAGCAGCCTTCCAGTATATAAGAGGGCCTACAGGAAAGGTGGGGAGGGACTTTTTATTAGGGAATACAGTGATAGGATGAGGGGTAATGGTTTTAAACTGAAAGAGGGGAGATTTAGATTAGATATTAGGAAGAAATTCTTTACTGTGAGGGTGGCGAGACACTGGAACAGGTTGCTCAGAGAAGTTGTGGCTGCCCCATCCCTGGAGGTGTTCAAGGCCAGGCTGGATGGGGCTTTGAGCAACCTGGGCTGGTGGGAGGGGACCCTGCCCATGGCAGGGGGGTTGGAACTAGGTGATCTTCAAGGTCCCTTCCAACCTAAACCATTTTATGACTTACAGGACATTGAAAGAAAAGTCGGTGAGTAATGGAAATAGTGAAATTTACTCACTCTACAAATGCATTTAGGTAGTGGGATGCTGTCCTCCTCTAAGATAGTGGAAAGTGTTGCAAAAGTGGAAGTTGTCTGGTATTGTGAGGGTGCAGCAGCTGGCAGGTAGTGCTTAGAAAATACTGCTTACTCTGCTGCTGTACCTGTGCAGGGAAACTAATTTGCTTCATCCTGAACTGAATTAATTCTCTTGATAGAGTAATTGATTATTCTTCTTGGATCGTCAGGTTGCTTGAACTTTGGGTTTACAGACAATTTTTTAAATGCCAGACTTGCAGATACTGAAAAGTAAGGTTGGATTTCCTTATTTTTTCAATTCATCTGATACCTCTTTCTGTTATGACAGTCTTGAAGGTGTTCTCCCTGAACCAGCACATCTTTGTCCTCCAGACATGTTTGGCAAATGGAGCATTCGATGTGCTCTCAAGACATGCCGTGGCAGAAGAGCAGTTGGCAGGGTAGAGAGAGGTCAGCAGCGCTGCAGGGTCTTTGGGCAGAGCTGGGTATGGATTCCACATGACAGTCAAGTGCGATGGGAAGTACTGGCTAATGTGCGTTTTGTGAGAACAGTCATAACTGCTCAGTAGTTTCTGCTGCAAGACCATATTCAGTTTTGTCTTTTTTTTAATCATACCCCCCCCAAAATGTAGGCAGGAAAAGGTGAGTAGTAATTAACACATGGGTAAGAACAATTGTGCTGGAGCAAACAAAGGTCCTTACATTCAAATACCGAATATCTGATGATGGTTGGTAATACATAAGATGCTTAGGGAAGAAATAGAGTAGTATTCAAAATACAGGTATATTGGAGATTTCTGCAAGGAAAAACTCATGTCTTCTGTTTTACTTCATTTTCTTTTTAATAATTCCAAACATATTTGCCTTTTTACTGCCTCTGAGTATCAAAATAACACTTTCATAGACCCATTCATAATGACTCACATATTACTTTCTTTAGGGATAGTAAGTAATTTATTGCTAAATATATGTAGTTAGTATTGTTTTACCCTTGTGTGCATTACTGTGTTTTAAGAATATTGAATTTATATGCTCATTCAGCATTGTGAGATCTTTCTGAAACACCTTGCAGTCACATTTAGATTTAATTACCCGAAATAACTTTGTATCTTTACCAAACCAATCAAGCAAGTTTCTTATTCAAGTGACTTAATTGTGTGACTGCAGGGCAATTTAGCTTTGAGAGACACACTTTGCATGTCTGTATGTTTTGAATATAAATAGAGATTTTTGTGCTAATAATATTCTGCTAATGATGGTATAGCTTTGCTAACTATTTTTTTTCTCGGATTTAAATGTCGAAATAAAATGACCAAGGCTAAAGTCCAGGATTTTTAAAAATATGGTTGTACTTGTGGATAATGGGTGGGATAACTTCCTGTGTCCACTATCAAATGTCACATGTGTGCACAGGGACAACACAACCTGCTTACGCTCCTCTTTTCTGTTCTTGTTAGTTAATGCAGTTCTTGTGTTTAGAGAAGAATGTGTATTTCCTGTGGGGATTAGGAAGCAATACTGAAAGCACATTATTTTAAGTATTTAAGGGCAGAAATTAGTGTAGTCTTGCTTTTTACATCCATAAATTTAGATGGCTGTAGTTCAGTGTGCTAAAGTATTCTAAATATTGTGTCTGATTGTGGCAGTAAGTAGGGAATTGGTAGTAGTTGATAATATAATTATTTGCACTGGTAAATTTGATCCCCAAAAAAAGCAGCAGTGCTGGGAGAGCAACTACAACTGAACCTCACAGGGCAAGCTTGGTATCTGAAAGCAGTTTTTAAGCCTATATGAATTTTAAAGAACAGAAAAGGCTTGATTAAATTGCAAAGCAAGTGACATCGTCTTTCCCTAAAGATGCAATAAACTAAGAGAGTAATAAAGCATTAATAACATCAATTTCCTTATGGACTATTGGCTCAAAATGGTTTCAGTAAGTACAGGAGTTGGATGAAAAAGGCAAACTCTTTGGAGGATGAATTTCTTTAAAGGGAACTAGAGGTTCTTACAGTAGAAAATAACAGATTTAGAAGAAGGAAAAGTGAATGTCAAGGTGCCCTTCATGGCCTATAGCTGACCATATGTGCTCTGGAATGTACAAACTATTTGTCATGGGAGCAGACATCCATCAAGCCAGTTTTTTCACATGACACAGTGGCACTCAAGGCATCATACTTTTTACCTCAAACACTCCAGAGTTCGTTTGATATGAATTACTTAGCCTTGCCATGAATGAAGCCTACTGAATGTTTAATAACTCGTGTTGATAAAAACCTTCGTTGTTCTTCCCTGGTAGCAGCTGCATTTGAGGGGTGTGTGCCTTCTGTGGGGCTGCCCATAGCTGAGCTGTCTGAGCTGGGCTGGTTGATAGTTGTATGAGATTAGTTTATGCCAGTATGAGTGTTCTTTGGAGCTGAAATTTGCATATGATAGCTCTGGGGTCTCTTTTTGCATTGTGAGAGAGGTATTTTTAATGAATTGCAAGTATGCATTTCTTTAACCAGGGGTTTGCTGTTTTGCACATGTATCTGGTGTGATCACTAGTGCAGCTTTACCAAGCAAACTTCCAAATTCTTATAGAATATTTGGAAACATCTCAAAAAGAGATGGGCTAAGCTGATGCCCTCTTTCTATAAAGTCATCTGCTGACCCTAGTCCTCTTCTACCTCTGTCTTGGGATTTGGAAAAGTACGTGGCTAATATTTATGGGCATACGTAATATGTTGGAGCTTCCCTGGTGGAGTCTGTCAGCACAGAGCCATTGTGCCTCAGTGCGGAGCAGCTCAAGGGCGGAAAATGTAGTGAGGTTGTGGCCTGAGCAAAACCAGGAAGGATTGCTTGAGTCCATCAAGTTCTTACTCACCTGATGTGAGGACAAATCCATTTCCTAGGATATGAAGTTAGTTCTCTAAGTCACTGCTTTGTCCTTTTCAGTTACTTTATGTGAAAGTCAGTGGGTAGTTGACAGGAGTTTTCAGTATCTCCTTTCCAGCACATCCCCAGGGAAAATGATTTGAGAGAAACAGAGAGAAGACTTGGCAGCACTAATTCACCATTACCTACCAATTATATTTGTGGATGGTCAATATCATCCACAGAAATAATGCAGAATAACTTAATTCTCTGCTTCATAATGCTGGCCTGCCTCCCTTGCTGGTTAGCCCACTTAAAAGCGCTTAAAAGTAGAGAAGAGAGGAAGATACTGGCCAGCTCATTTTATGTTTTTTTTTACCTTTGAATGCTTTACCTCATGAACTGCGGCTTGATTTTTGCCTCCCAGGTCTGGTGCAAACCACAGTCATTGCCTATCCAGAGGCCTTTTCACCCACATGAGACAGGTGTGTTTTTCTCAGGCTGGTTTGTCGATGGTGCCTTTAGCAGCAAGGGCAGAGGATGACAGTGAGCCAAAGAGACCTCTTTAGCGTTTATCCACAGGGACCTCACCTGAACCCTGCACTAATGCTGTGTGTGCAGGACTGCAAGCAAGTAAGATTGCTTGACTGGAGAAAGCCATGATTTAGTAGTCAGTGTAAATAAGAACAGGATTAAATTATCACTGTGACATGACACTGGCCACAGTTCATTTTGGGGGTTAAGTCACAGTCAGCTTCATGTCAGCTAACTGACAGCCACTTGGCAGTGCATTAAGTTGCAAGGGATAAAACAGTTGTGACCCTTTGCCCTGCTTCTCTGTGTGCCAGAGAGCTCAGTGAGCCACAAATCAGCACTAGACAGGCTGTAATCTTTAGACTGGAATACCAGTGTGAGCCAAAATGGAATGTGGTTTACCTTGAAGTGCAAGGCTGAAGAAGGCAATGATTTGGGAGTGAGCTTGTGTGCTGGTCTCTGGGGGCAGTGGCAGTCCCCTCGGGCAGAGCAGTCAGCAGGGAGAGAAAATATATCAAGAGTGGCAGTTTATCTGCTGCCAATTGCATGTAACTTTATACTGCAGGCCAGGCAGTTTCAATAGGAAAAGAGGTGGTGTCTTGCATATAGACTTCCACTGTGTTTCCTAACTGAGAATAAAAAACAGGTTTTGTTCCTTTCTACAGAAAAAGGGTTGAGGGGTTTCAGCTGGCTGCAGTTCGAGAACATTTAATTGACCTAATCTATTGTAAAAGTTGTTACATGACTGTTCACCCTGGTATCCAGAGCTGTGCTTCATAGATCAGTTGCACACAGGATTAAAACCAGTGTTTTTACTGTTTGTAATTTTGCCCATAAATATGAAAGAGCTGTGTTATTCAATTACTATATTCATACTACAATGACTCTCTTAATTTCCATTTTCCCAGATGTGGACATAGATTATGATGTCAGAAAAGAGCAGACCACCCTGGTTTTTACAGGTGTGATAAGTAGTGAGCACTGCACTAATGTTCTCTTTTGCATTATTGGTTATTTGCCTTGTAGCTTTTCGTGTGACTACTTGTTGATTTATCTGATTCAGTTTCAGCAACTTTGTATATGCTGTAAAGAGATGCTAGTTACTCCAGATGTGCAGAACAGAGAACATAAGGTAATTTCAGATAATTGAGCCGTTCCCCAATTCTGGTAACTTTATCCTTTCACAACTAGAATGGTTTTAGCTTTTACTATCTTTTCTTTATACTATATCTGTGATTAAAAAAAATAAATATCTACATAGTAGAGAAAATAGATCTGAAAAAACCCTAAAACTTACTGAGGACAGAAAGATGTGCCATGTATAAACAGTGGTGAATTTTTACAAGAGGAAATACGAGTTTTCCAGGGATATTTGGAAGATGTTGGGTTTATGGTGAAAGGCTGCTTTTAATTCAGAAATGGCTTATAAGGTGTTTAGTTTAATCCACACATATGAACAGCTGAAGGAAGATTAAGTAGTGAGTAATATCCTTTCAGGACTGCTTGAAAGATATCTCAGACTGGGAGTCAGGACACCTATTGTGGAACTGACTCAGGCCTGCAGCGTGATTTTGGGCACACTGCCTCAACCCCATCAGCTCTCATTTCCCCTCTGACCTTGGGTATATCTTGTCTATGTAGGATGCAGATGTATTATAAGTCTGGTTCCCTTTGAAGTGCTTATGCTGTACAGTCATGCTCTCTGCTTCTGAAATAATCTCTCATTAAATCTGCCTGGGTGAGGGGCCTCTCTGAGACTTCTTCTAATTTAGGAGCCATTTAAGACAAGCAGATTTTTTTTTTCCCCCCTCAGTGTCAGTGATTTTTAATTGAAGCTGAATTTTCAATGCAATCAGAGAAATATTTTAATTTGCTTTGCACTGCTGCCTCCTCCTCATGGTGCATTAGTGTTGCTGGAGTAACTAATCTTCAAACAAGCTTCCCAGCCAGGAGCTCTGAACACTCCCCTAGCCCCTGCTCCGAGGACGTTGGCATTGAGTAGCCCCTGTGCTTTGCAGGGACTGTGGATCTGAGCTTGTGAAGTGCTGAGTTATCCCAACCTGGCTCTTCAGTCAGGCAGTAGCTAGGTGGTGGGGTTTTGGTTGGTTGGGTGGGTTTTTTTTGATGTGGATTTTGTTTTGCGTTTGGTGGTTTGGCTTTTTTGTTTGGTTGGTTGATTTGGGTTTTTTGTTTGTGTCTTTGCTTGTTTGTTTTTTTTTCTCCCTGAGGATTTTAGGGTTATTGTTACCCAATGAAATTCTAAAGCGATAGTGAAAAAGATGACATTACCAGCCATGGTGGAAAGACGTGCTGTACTGGGTTTGGTCAGGGGCTGTCAGAGGGGAAGAGGACTCGCTAATAAACAGCGAAAGGAGAAGCAAACAGGGGGTGCACTCTCCCTTCTTAAAACTAGGTCAGTCCTCATTAGGCAGCGTTTTCATATGTCACATAACAGATAAATCCCAGAGTGCAATACTTCTTTTCTGAATATAAAGGGACTTGTGTTAGTTCTGTGGGTGTGAGAACCCTCACTGGCTGTATTCTTATCTTAGCATTATTGTTTGCCCAGCTCCTGCAAAATGCTGAGTGTTAACTCTTTGGTGAAGTTCATGACTTGCCTTCAATTTACTGTCTCAAGCACTGTAATCCTGATTAGGTTCTGCAACAAGCAAATTATGCTATGAGTGTTTCAAATGGCATTTTCATGCTTGTAGCTCTTAGCTGCTAATCAACGTGCAGAAATGCTCTAACATTTAAATAGCTTTAGCAAACTTCACCAGAATTACTTGCTAAGAGCAAATTGCAACATTAAAGCTTAATTTCACTGAAGCGGCAGGCTTTCAAATGCCCATTCAGCTTTGACATGAACCCTTCAGATCTGAAGTCGCCCCTGCTTCTAAGATGCAGACTTTTCATCGTGTGCTAGTTTTGTTGGTGTAGGCTACTTGAGAGCAACTGCCTGGAGTGATCCTGAGGAGCAGAATGTCAGTAAGGCTGGGATCCTTGTGCTCTTAAGTCAGTAGCAATAGAGCTAGCATCTAATGTGGTTCTCTTCTTGTGTACTTGTTTGTTGGGTTTTTTGGTTGGGTGGGGTTTTCTGGGGGTGGTTTTTTTTTTTTTTTTTTTTGAAGCAGAGAAACCTACTTGCAAAAGTCCTGCTACTGTCTGTGCAGGTCCTAATTTGTGCTTGACTGACTTGTGGACGCTGGACCCATGACTGTAGCCTCTCTAGTTTTACCAAGTGTAAAATGCGGACGGTTGTACCACATGGAAGAGCTTTCAGATGCAAGTGCTTCTACTATACTTTAAAATGGTCAATTGGAAAGAGCTTTGGAAAAATAAAATTTCCATTTTGTTGGGTCAGTTTTGCCTTTAAGTGATAGAAGAAATACGTTTAGCAACTTGTTTGTTCTCTTCAGTTTTCTGTTTATTTGCACATGTAAATGTAAATCTGTGAAGGTCTTTAACAACTCTGTCATCTCACTCCATGTATAGATTAGTCTTTTTAATAAAGCTATAACAAATATTCTAGACCTTGGGAGAACAGTGAGAGTGTGGCTCGTGAAGGAGGATGGTGGGCATCCAGGTTCTGCCTGGTCCATTACCCTCTGTCTTGTTGAGAGCAGTGTGCTGCTGGGGTGGGCACAATGAAATACCCTTCTTCTTCTCTTTGTTGGGCAGAATGGTTACGTAAAATCATTGTGCTCACCAATCAGATCGATTCTCTGGAAGTTAATTTGCTGTCTCTGTTCTACAGTGTCTATTACATAACATTGTGGCAGGTTTTCTGGTGTATTTTCCTGAAACCAATATAGAAATTATTTTTGTATTCTTTGTGCCAAACTGCACCTAATGATCCTATTTTCTTCTCCCTTGCTCGTTGGTAGCACCCTGACTTGATTTAGATCCCCATGATTTGCACGTGGATCTTGTGTAAGTGTAACAGTATTTTCGAGTGTTTGTCCTGTGATAAGTAGTATGTGTGGGTGGCTTTGTGCTCAGTTCATGTATGAAACGGAATTCAACTTTGCTGCTCCTGGTTGCTGCCACAGTCACCAAAGGTCTGAGAGGCAGTGATGATTCAGCTAAACTAAGAAGGTGAGCAGAAGGGTGTCCACAAAAGGTGTCATGGAGTGAGTAAGGTGTCTCCTGAGAAGCCACAGCCCCTTAGTCCAGCCCCTGGGAGGCTCTTGGTGAAGCTCCATCACCTGTGGAAGAGAAATCTGGTTCACAAAGAAGTTTTAGGAAAAACAGTTTTCTTTGTCTCGCAGGACATTCACGCACAGAGTAACACACTAGTAAAACATAGCCGATGTTTTCACAGTCTCTTTCCTTCTAGAGTTTCAGAGTATTTTGCAGACTGCTTTCAGTGAGCTTTGAATCCACATGATGAGGTGGTTCATGATAGTTATCTTTTTATTTATTTTGTTTGTTTGTTTTTAAAACTAACGGTAAACATGAGGTCTCGATTACACTCCAGAAGGCTTTGCATCTCCTGTCCCAGCCCTTTTGATCACATTTGTTCACTTACTAAAGAGAGAGCATGTCTTTTAAAAATAAAAAATAAAAAAAAAATTACCACTTGCAGGTTCAAATATTTCCTTAATAGCAAAATACCAATTAAAAAACTCAGAAACGAAATATATAGGTTTAATAAAATTTCCAGTTCCAAAATATACTGCAGCTCTACATCAGCTTCTCACAGACCTGCACAGAAAAGACTGCAAATAATTGAGTAGTAAATATATCTGAATTGGCTACTAGCGTTAATAATATCTATCCATAGTTAACAACTACTTTCAATATATAGCCATTCAGTACTAGTTTGACAGTGTGAATTACAGGGTCGTGATTCATGCTAGCTTTTCTGTTGGGGCTGTGGTTGCGAAGTAACTAAGTACTAGCCATGAATTATTGTTCTGTCATCCATTCCTTGCAGTGTCTTACTAAAATATTTTATATTGGCATATTTATAAAGGCACAATGTCTCAAAACAGCCACCTGAAAATAAGTAATTCATTACGTAGGGGAACACAGAAGCAGAAAGGAGTCTTCTTTCAGTAGCCCAAGGCTGAAAACATTCGAGTGAACAAAGGAGTGTTCTTCACTGCGCTGTTTGTAATTCCTTATCAATCTCTAAAGGGTGGGTGTCAAGAGGATGGGGCCAGACACTTGTCAGTGGTGCCCGGCAACAGGCACAGACTGGAACATGGGAAATTCCATCTCAACATGAGGAAAAATCTCTCTGCTTTGAGGGTGGCAGAGTGCTGGAGCAGGCTGCCCAGAGACGTTGTGGAGTCTCCTTCTCTGGAGAGATTCAAAACCCGCCCGGACACGATCCCGTCCGACCTGCTGTAGGTGACCCTGCTTTGGCAGGGGGGTTGGCTGCTCTGTGATTTTGTGCTGCAGTGCTTAGGTGGCCCAGCTGAGAATTGGACACTGCTGTGCTAGGCCTGTACTCACACATCTAAAAAGCACTAACTCTTTCTTCAGTGTTACCCTTAGAAGCAGCTTTTTGCTCACCGAGTGTGTGATGTGCCGCAGAGCTTACCTCCTGCCAGGTTCTCGGGCACAGGGAGGGGAAAAGCACAAAAGCCCAGGCAGGTCCTTATTGATGAAGTTGTTGCTGCTCTTGTTATTACATGTGCTTTTTCCGCTGCCAGCAGATATCTTGATACTGTGCCAGAGGGAGGTGGATGTTTCCTGTTCTCTTGAATTTAAAATCTAAGTGCCACCTCTGTGAGCTCTATGTCATTTTAGTGATCAACTGGTGCTTTCAGTTGTTTTTTGAAGTCCCACTAACAGAAATACCACTGCAGAATCTGATCCTTGCTAAGCAACCGGATATTAATGCCCTGGAAGACTCTGAGGAAAAGTTAATTTATGGGCGTGATACTAGCTTGCTTTTTTATTCGAGGCTGATGGGAAATCAGTTTTCTTGCGATGTATTTGTCATGATGGATTTGAAAGAAGAGAGAGTAATGCTGGATTTGGGTAAAGAGGTGAGACCTGGTGCATGGAGTGTGCAAGGAAGGGAGTGATAAGAGGAGAGCCTTGGAAGAAAGCTGGAGGGAAAAGGCTGGTCAGAGCAGGTGCTGAGAGGAGATGCTTTTGCAGAAGAGAGAGGGTAATAATTAACAAATGACCTCTAGGCCGGCTCACAAAATAAAGCAAAGTATGGAAAGTTAGAATTGTTAATGGAGGGACCTGAGCCTTTATGCTTCTTGGTGCCTTTGAAAAATGTCTTGCTTCATGAGTATCGAATCCCTTTCAGAAAGGACAATGCTGTTACCACCCAAAAGCCTCATCTGTGTCTTCAGTCTGCATTTGCTATGGTGCCATGGGAAGCCATGGCTCATCTGCCTGCTCGGCTCTTCGCTGTGTCTCCAAAAGACAAGCTCTGCAGTAGCATTTCTCTTGCATTAGTCTGTGCCTACAATATGCTTCCTTTTGGCTCTGAGGCATTCCCAACGGCGCTGTAAATAATGTATCAGGATGTCCATCTTCATCATAGCAGATACAGCGGAAAGATATTTAAGGAAACTGTAAACTTGCATTTCTTTCTGTATCTGGATCTTTCCAAATCCTTCTGAGACCCACGTGTATGCTTATTTTTCTATGTGTACATAGTCACTTAAGTGGGGTATCGCATTCACCAGTATTTTTGAATATGAGGAATGGAGTTGCTTATGTTTCAACCTTCTTAAGAAATGTCTAATCTGATTCCACCCACCTACCATTTCTCTGTTGATTCCTGTGCAGTTCTGTAAGGTGAAAGCAGAGTAAGCAAAGGATAGATTTAAATCAGAGGACTGTAAGGATCTTTTGCTGGGCTTTTAAGAGGCTTTCTCAACTGATTTGTACATATTATGTTAGCAAATAATTTACTCCTTTGTGACTCCAATACTTGGAAATCACATCCTAGGGTCCTGCCCCAGTACATACTAATCTCCAGGTACTGCAGGGAGAATAGTTTATGCATGCAGAAAGTTTATCTAGACTAAGCTTATTTTTAAACAAACAAACAAAAACCCCAACAACCCAAACCTGCTCCTGACCTTTTTTGTGTTCATTGCAAAATTTTAACTTTTTCATAATGAAGTTCTGTCCCTTCATATTAGGATTTTTTGACTCCTTTCAAATGTTGTATAATGATGTACTTCATTCATCTGAACTTTCAATTTATACTGTAATGTAACATATTAGTAACACTGTTAATTCATCTGTTAGTTTTCCCAGTGAAATTCTCAATTTCTCCATAATTCTGAATTTCTTAGGGGGGAGCTTCATACTGGTGAGAAAGGGAAAATTACTAAAGAAAACATACACTTATGCATATACATACATATAAAATATATTTATGTATAAAATAACTGGAGAAACTGATCTATATAAAAGATTCTTCTAGGGACTATCCCATATGTAGTTAGTACTTTCTGGTATATTTGCATGCTACAAATAGAATTCTCTTAAAAATAAAGGGAAGCATCAGTTAATTTTGACTGGAGGGAGTTGATACCTTTTAAATATGCTGAATGCTTTAGAAAAAGTTTTTTAAAAAATCTTTTCCATTTAAGACCGACTGATTTCCACAGCAAATATTACTTGTAATACTTGAGTGAATTGATTTGGTTATGTGATTATTGGGTTGCTGGGAATTTAGAGCTAGTATATTTTAGCCTCTCTTACCTGGCTTTTGGTCTGAGATTAGGAGAGGAAAATAAGCTTTCCAGATTTTTCGAGTCCTACTTGATTTTAAATTTTTAATGAATTATAAAATAAAATGAGGCGAAAAAAACATTTTATGCACCTGCAGAAGAGACTGCAATTGTGCAGATATATTTATACTGAGCTTCTGAATTCGTGCATTCAGTGAGCAGCCTTCCTCACTTCAGTGGTCAGAGTCAGTCTGAAACTTTTGTAGTAAACATACACTGCTTGAACATGTATTTTGCATTTAGTTCTAGCTCCTTCAATGAAGGCATGGTATTCTGAGCCCTTAATGCATGAAGTTTCTCAAATTAAATTTTAAATACTACTATTAAAAAAAAAAAAGAAAATTTTAAACTTTGTATTATCATGTGGTACCTTCACTGTATTTTTTTCTTTAGCATCCTTCATTTGAATAGGCTTTACTTGATGAATAATATAAACCAAGGTGCAGTATATGATATTAATTATACACATAGGGAGAACTTGAAAAACTTAAGGATGGGGAGCCCTGCCCTATAACACCACAGGGTCTGTTCAGCTGTGACTAAACCAAAGACTCTTGATGCAATATTGAGTGTAATCCTTGTTGTGCAGTGACCTCTACAGCTAGAGGGATGATAAAGGCTGCTTTTAAGCTGTCTGCTGCTCTGTGACTGGCATCTGCAAGTGCAACCCACATGTCAAAAGCAATCTGTGTAACTAGTGTAGAAAGACCCCAGGGGTTTGAAATAAAGTTAAACTTGTAACAACCTGTCCCCATTTTGTTACTGCATGACAATCATGAGATAGCTTACATGTGCTGATGACATCAGTGTTGTAAAAATACCACAGATGCATTCTTGATAAAACCTGACGGAGGAAACCTAAAAACTTATAATGATGGCAAACTTCTGTATGTGCAACGCAGAATTCAATATAGGCACAGTTATTACTTGCAATTATTTCTACATATTATTGAGTTTTCTGTTCTGATTTCTTTCCTTTCCTGTGCAAAGATTCTGGGTCATGTCTTTTGCTGGGGATTAGTGCTGATGATAGCAGAGATTTGTCAAATACAAAATCAATTCATTGTGGCACAGTGGCCACAGGTGATTGTTGTTATATACACTTGGTTTATTACATATACTATGACACAGTCCCAGGGATGGATTAAAATCAAAGCCCTCTTGCACTGAGTGTTGCTGTCACACTGAGAGGTCATCCCTGTTCCAAAGAGCATCCATTTGTACTGTCCTGCATCAGTCACCTCCAAATGGTGAAGGGAAGAGTATTCTTCTCTCTCTGCAAGATAGGCAGGGATCAGCTTGGCCAACTAACATAGGAATTCTGGTGTTACTACGTTTTTGAATCCAGAGCTGGTGAACTGCATCAGAGTTGGTAACCTCAGCATTGTTCTCTCAAACATCAGATTTGAAATTCCCCAGCATTACAGGGTTGTTGTAAATGAAGCCAGAGAAGACTAACAAGATCTTCAAAGGCTTTAGTAGAATTTCCAGTATCTCTGAGTGAGTTGTAATTGTATTATGCTTGTGGAACAAGCTTCTCTGTTCCAGGCTAACAGGATCACATAGTTCCTGGTTGCATCAAAAAGCTTAAGGAGTGTTACAAGCAACCACTGCGCTAAAGGTATACCTTTCTTGTACCACCACTTCAAGCTATTTTGCATTCTCTTGGTCCACACACAAACCCCTCTGTCAATAGGTTTGGTGATGTTTGGCTGTGGATGCGCTTGTCCAAATAGCTATGTTAACTAAACCCAGATATTATTTTTTTTTTGCTTTCTCCTTTCTTGTTATCTTGTCCATTTTCCATAGTGCTAGTAATACTTTGGTGCCTTTCCACATTTCACTACACCTAGAAAGGCAGACAAGCTTTCTCACAATCCAGATACAGTAGCATACTGGAATACAACAAAATGCAGGCCAGACCTCCAGAAATCCTAACAGCGCAGCCTTAGGGACATAGCACAGAGTGTGGTGTAGGGCTCTGGGCTGTGGCTGCTTACACCTGGCTTAGACTGATATTCTCTGGCACTTGTGCATGTCAGACAACCTTAGCTGTGAGCAGCTGCTTCCAAACATCTTCCAAATGCCTTTGGAACAAAGCCTGGAAGTTTGGTAATGGAGAGGCAAATGGCACTTAGAATGCCAGTCCTGCTGTTTTGTGTTTCTCTTTTAATGATTAAAAAACAATCTTGATGTGCTGTTAGTTAGCAGTGACAGAGAAAAAAAGGAAATTGGCCTCCCCATGAGACATTTATTCATCAATTAAAAATGAGATATCTCATTTTACAGATTAAGTATCTAGAGTGTGTGACATGGTGTACGCTATGGATGGTGTACAATCGATTGACAGAACAGAATGCTGGGTGGACTCCGCCAAAAGGCTCCAGACTGCTAGGTTGCTTCCCCAGGAGCAGCTTGTAAGTCTACTGATACACACAGATTTATAAGATGATATAAGGTGAGCCTGGTTTTTGTCTTTTCAAAACAAGAAGGAATTACTGTTTCAACACAAACACTAACTTTTTTTCATTCCAACAAATTTTGTTTAAGAACATGTTGTGAAAAATGAAAGAAGTAGCAAAATGGTGGAAATAAAAGTGTTACCTGATATGCATCAAATGTTACGTACTTCTGCAGGGCTTCAAAGATGCTCAGCACTTCTCAGTTTCAGATCCCTCAATTTTTCATTCCCCAGAATGAAAAAAACCATATTTTTCACAGAGCAAATATAGCAAGTAAGCAAGAAGAGGGTCTGGTGAAGCAAATACTTGATATAGTCAAGGGCTCAATTATGCATCAGTGGATTCAATTTATAGAGCAGAGAGCATCAGTCTTGGATGAAGTCAAACTCCCACACAGAGCACTAAAGCATGCACTGACAGAACGAATTAAATAGAGTGCTAGCCAGAAGTCACTTCTTCCAAAAGGTAATTTGATCCAGTCCTACAGAAATTAGACTCCAGAAGTGGAATATTTACATCTCTTGTTTGAAATAAGTCAGAACGTATAGAAAAAACGAGCATGTTTATTACTGGCTGGCTTGTTCTTGGGTGAAAACTTTACTTTTAGAGAGCTTTTAGTGAGCAGCTTGTGTGACATCTCAATAATGCAGGTGGTATAAAATGCATATAGGACTAAAGAGCATAAAACTCCATCTTTATCTGCTTCTCTTAGCTATAGGACCAAGAAAACCTTATTTGTGAGAAAGTGATGTTTATCCTTGTGTTCTTGGTACTATATGGACTGCTTTGATACACAGAGAGTGTCAAAAGATATTAAAGAACAGTGTTGAGGATCCAGGATGAGGCCTGTTGCATTCCTGTTTGTTTTTCTGTGCCAGTAAAAGCTTTTATATGACTGTGGTCTGCTTATGTATGACCATAGGAAATCAATAGACCTTATCCTCTGTTGTTGCAGACAACCAAATCTTGGCTCTCTGCTGTATGGACTTGTACATCTGAACTGGTTCAGTTTGCTCCCATTACTCCTGTTGGAAGGAGGATTACCTTTCAGAACCACCTGAGAGATTTGGACGCTTTTGCTTTTCTATTGGAAAAGCTTTTGTAGAAGCAGAATGCATCAAGCAGCCAAAACTAGAAATTTTTTACTTCAAATGCAGAGGAGCAGAAAGTTGCAGTCAAGCTGTCTTGAGACCTTAAGTTTGACTGAGGCCTTGAAGTCCCATCTCAAGTCCTAGATGATGAAATGCTGGTTTACTGCCAAAAGAAGGAAAATAATATGCATTTATCTCTGATGCGTTCTGCTAGGGAAGCTGCTATCAGTTCTTATTAGCTGACGTAGACGTAAGCAGACAGAGAGAGAGTTGTGCTGAAGGACTCTGTGTTCTGTGGCCTTTCACAAGCCTCACCCACCCATATATAAAAGGCTTGGAGGTGGTTTGGATTTTCTCCAAAACACAGTGCCTCATCTTCTTCTTCCTACTTCATTCCATTAATGAGTTAGCAGTTCCACTTGAGGTTGGTGGACACTGCAAAAATGTGTTGACATTAGACCTCATTTTTCTGTGGCCTGAACAATCTGTTTGGCATGTGGTCTGCAGGTCAGGTTGACTGCAGTGAGCTGTACGGTGTTTTGCAGATATTTTTCACTCAGTTGTTGGCAGGGCCCCAGGATACTGCAGCTCACTCCGTTGACTCTTTCGCTTGCATTTCCAATTTTCTTTGCGTGAAGGCTGAATCTATCACAGGCAACCTTTCCACTGGCCATTAATTCTCATTGACTGGCTGATTGACTGGACTCCCATGCTGCATCACTTTGAAAGTTAAGAGGATTACTAGAAATGCAAGAAACTGCTCACACGATGACTTAAAAAAAAAAAAAGGGAAAAAGGAGGTGATAGCCAATTTGTCAGGATTCATACAGTAAGTGAGTTCACCTCCTCTGAGTTATACAAAATTGCATTTGACTGGTGGCAGCCTTAATGGACCAATTGTCATTTTGATTGACAACCCTACAGCAGAGTATAATGAAGCTGGTATAAATTAAATGAAGACACAATGACAGGAGCAGTTCAGAGCTGTCTTCAGGGTACATCTAGACTAAATAGCAAGTGTGGACCCAAGGCTGTGCTTGAGCCCAGCCCTGCCAGTGATTCCTCTCTCCCTGCACGCAAGGCTCTGTGCTATCGCGTATGACACAGACTTGAGGCCATACTGGGAGGCACCATGGCCTGCCTGCCTGCCTGCCTGCAGTGGTGAACAGGACAGATGTAGGGCGCAAGTTGTGCTGAGCACTGTGTATTCAGTTTGCTCTGTAAACAGCATAACAGCAGACAGGACTGGAAGGCAAATTGAGCGTGTCTGCTTGTATGATATAGCCCAAGTCATGGGCTTTACACTGACAGCGTAGAAGCACAATGAAAGGGTAAGGATTTACTAGGATATAGGCCATGTTTTAGTCTAGACAACAGTATAAAGCACTCTTCTGTGCCATGTTCTTATTGCCTTTAGAATAAAGAACTTAAAAGCTGGGTAAAGGGCAGGTATGTTTTCCATTGCCTTTCTTTTGTGGCTGATTGATGTTTGCAGAATTGTAGTTTGCATGCATTTTTTCATTGGATACTGAGGAGCAGAGGAGGCTTTTATGTTTCACCTTGGGTTGAAAATGAAACTTAATTCCTGATTCTCCCTGAACTTTCCTTCAACTCCTCCTTCTTCTTTTCCATCCCTGGAAAGAGCAGGTTTGGGTATGGTAGGCAAATCTGGTTACTGGTTATCTCTAACTACAGCATGGAGAGTGAAGTATTTGAGATGTGTTGGGTTTGGCGATACAGAAGGTGTTGCCAAGGTGCTGAGACATACTCCATTCCTTTGGCCATCAGGAACCTTGGGAACACAACCAAAACTAGCCTGAATAAAGAAGGAATAGGTTGTGTTGATGGAAAACTTGGGAATGGCTGTAGATCACAAAATCACGCAGGGGGAACTCTGGAAATGTTTTTCACAGAATTCTAATTCCTTGAATCAGAGCAAAACTCAATAATAAAATCTTTTCTACGCTCTTAGCAAGTTCTCACGAAAATATGTGTCTTCGTGTTTGTAGCACAGAGCAGAAGGTGTTCACGTCGGTGCGTGCATGAGACCAATCTAGAAACTGTATACAAATTATGATGTTCATTCTGTTATGGACCTAGAGAAGGTGAGAAGTGGGGAGGTTGTCTCAAAGGAGGGAATACAAGAAGCAGTTATAAAGTGAAGGTGCTGCAAAACAACCATTCCTGGGGTTTTGAGGAGAGTGACAGTGCCTCCTGTTAGCCTTTCGCAAGGTTCTTCCTAACATTAGGGGTATTCAAAATATCCAAACATTTCTGTTTTCTTTTTCTAACTCTGTGCACTGTAGTTCCCTATCAAGGCAAGAATTTCTTCAGAATCTGTTCTTCATCTGCTGAATTGGTATTGGTTTGTTTTTCTTCACTTGGGTTATAATCTTGTTTGAAGTGGTCGCGGGGCTCAGTATTGCCTCAAAGTAAGTTGGGTGTGGTACATGGTCCACATCAAACACTTCCCTGTGGCAAACACATGGGCGATCATGTCCTTTTGGTAACATCAGCATTAAGGCCAAAGAATAAAGCTGAAAGGCAGGATTGCTCACACCCCGAGAGGGATGTGTCTGTGTTGGGAGGCTCAAAGAGAGCTCTTTGGGCAAGGGAAGCAGTTTCTTGTTCCCTGTGTTGGGAATAAATATAGGAAGGGTTTCTGCTGCTGCCTTTTCCTCACAAAAACACTCAGCAGTTTAATTTTTGATGGAGAGGAGAAAAGATTGATCATTTCTTTCTCAGCCTTTACTGTCAAGTGAAATGTTCTCTCAAGTTAGGATTACTTTCCTTTTTGCACCTTGAAGACATGTTGCCATCAGCTTTTATATCAGTAAGGCTGCTCTAATTCTTTCCTTCTGCTGATTTTATGAAAACAATCATGCGTGATCCCTATGCTGTAACTTGCTGCAACTCGAAAAGCAGCAGTACTCGTGAGATTTTCCATAGCCACATGAACAGAACTGTTTCCAGATCAGTCTATTCATATAACACCACATGCCAATCCCAGAGTGACTGTAAGCTTCTGAAATTGTGTATCCTTGCATGTAATGAGAAGAGTGTTCATGAGGATGACAAGTGCAATTTTAAAATGCGGATAAGTCCAATTTCCAAGACCGATAGTGGTAGGGGATAATTTGGGAACTGAAGAATAGGTCGTTCCTCTCGAACAGCACTTTGAGACCTCTCTGCACGTGTAGGTTTTTGTACCAGCAGAACAAAATCAGTGTATCCGAGGAAAAAATGTTGGTTTATATTTTTACAAATACATTTGTCTGATAAACTGATACTTGTGCAATTCATAATTAATCTGATTAAAATAGAATTAGATTGCTCATCAAATTAGCTTCCTGTTCAGGAAGCTTTTTCTCTCAGGTTTGTAAGCTAAAGGCACTGAAGTAAAAACAAACCAACCAACCAGCTCATCTGCTGGAATAGTAGTAAGTCAGAAAACTGTCATCTTTTACAATGCACAGCTCTCGTAGGAACCCTATTCTTCCATTTATGAATAGGCAGAAAAGGCTGGATTTAGAAAAAATGTCAGATGTGACAAAGTGAGAGAATCAAATGCAGGTGCTGAAACCGAACTTCATTAGTATTTTTATTAGGGGAAGGAGACTGCATGCAAAAGTTCATGTAGTTTTAGGGCAAAATGAAGTTTATATGGTTTTCCTTTACACAGAAAAAAGAGTAAGCTTTTAGTCTCACTAAGAGAAAAATGAAGATGAAAGAAAAGCTAAATCTCCAGGGGGGCAGACGTGTTTGCTGTCTGCAGATGTATGCGTTGAGCTGAACAGGTTTTAAAGGTACCATTCAAAGAAAAAGGACTACTGCAGCTCTGCAGGTTGTTTGGGGTTATGCATTGATTTTTCACAACTGCGTTTGAAGGGGAGGAAAATTCATGTGGGCAGACCTATCTTTGGGAGGAAAAAAAAATGAGTGATCCTTTCAAACTGAAGTTACGTACTCAAAACGATAGGTAGTAGTCCAAACCAAGTGTGGAAAGCCACATGTGAGATTCAGAGATAGTCTAAAATTTGCACCTATGCTGTGGACCAGACCTAAATGGTGAGTGTAAATACATTGTGCAGCATCCATCTCTTGCAGTCACAGCCGTGTCTGCAGCGCAGCAAAGATGTCAAATAAACTGGCAGGTAGCAGTGCTGGTAGTGTCGGTAGTGTGGCACAGCCCTTCTGATCATCTACGCTCAGCTACCAGCAGAATTGCCATTGCTGTGTAGATGCTGTGAATCAGCAACTGCAACCTGCACACTGCAAACCCAATTCCTGGTTGAACAACATTTCTTTCCACTGCTCTATATTTAATTTAGTGTCAAGCTTATACTTTTAAGGACTGATTTCATTGCCAAGACAGTCTGTCTGAGGAATCGTCTTTCAAAACAGTCAGAAACAAAGACATATTTAGAAAAACACTAATAGAAAAGCATGTATTTAACCAGTGCATCTAAGCACTGCACCAGTCTAGAAATGGGTCACATTTTGATTTCTGAATCATTTCTGTGTCCAGAAGACAGATGGATTTTTATGTGGTGTCTTGGATTTTTGTTTGCTTGGGACCTTATAATCCAGAAACAATGAGTCTACTTTTTTTTTTTTTTTAAATAAACAGAAGAAAGGAAGTGATAGCTCTGTGTTTGCCTTCTACTCCCTTACGGAGGGCAAAGCAGCTAGATATCAGAGTGCCGTATTCTGACTGTATACTGCTTATTGCAGAATTGATTGTATTATGCCTGGATATGCAGGCTTGCAAATTTTGTATCTGCAGAACTCCTGGTAATACTCTCATCTAATGGCATTTTATGGTTTTCTTTTTGCCTTGCTGGCCTTATAAAATGTATGTTAACAGTGTAAGAGGATTTTAAAAGGGTCTTTACATACCGCTTATAAAATATCTCCAACGACTAGTAGGAAAACAGTTTGCCTTGCCAGTGAAGGTTGCCTCTACCAAGATAAAGTTTAATTGCCTTTTAGATCTGTGAGAGTGATTTCCCAGTGTCTGATTTATGATGGTGAGTTGTACTCTAAGTTGTTCTTTGTCTGTATACTTGTGTGGGGCTTTTTTTTATACCAGTCTTGGAACTTTTCTGAAATGGAAGGAGCGTTATATTGAGAAGTGAATTTGGGTGGTTTATGTTTTTTTTGTGGAAAAAAAAAATATCCTGGACAAATCTGTTTCCTGTCAAATACTGAGATTTTCCAAGATCAATCAAAAACTCTCTGATGACTTGNAAAAAAAAAAAAAAAAAAAGGCACAGTAAAAGGAGGTTTCCAGCTGTGACACATACTAATAATATCTTGCATGGTTTTGAGAGGTTCCTCATGAGGTCCTGAGTCACTTTATAAAAACATCCACTGAGAAGAACAGTACTCAGGTCTATAACTTTTATGAGCCATCTAAAAATCTGTGTCCAGTTCTGTACCCAGTTTAATTGAGCCTCGGGGAGTGCTGGAAGACTTTAGCACAGTAGATGACAGGTCCTAGGAAGCTTTCCTAGCGCATTTGGAAAAGAAACTTCTGGAGGCCAAAAAGCACTGAATGCCTCAACTGGGCCAGAAGTGACTGGAATGGTTCCTGTTGGCTCATCTCGTGGAAATGGTTGTTCTCAGACAGATTATGCTCCCCCTGCCACTGGTTTAAATCCAGAAGAACTTCACATGGATGGAAAGAGAGACGTTCAAAAATAAAACTGTCCTGGGAGGTGTTGCTTTTTAAACACTTCAGAGTAGCAAGTAGCTGGATACCCGTCTCCTGGAAAATTCAGTTTCTGCTGCTCTTGTCCTCATTTGAGGAGGACAGGGAAGAGTCTCGCTTATTTGAGTTCATTCCTTTAATTGTCATTGTTTCCAGGTCCAGTACTTCTAAATCAGAGCAACATCTGCCTCTTCTTCCCAGAGCAGCTCAGTTTAGTAGTGTCTTGCTTTTAATGAGCTTTTTATTGCAAAAATAATTTTCTGTTTTGCTATTTTCACTGTAGATGTCATGTAAGCAGAAGATGATGTGTTTTGCATATCTGGAATGATACTTTACCTTAAAAATTTTATTCAGTTACACAAAGAATAAAATCCTGAATTCGATTTTTGCCTGCCCTGCTAGGGAAGTAGCTTTGTTAATTCTAGTAATTATTACATATTTAATTACAGTCTGTCAGTTGCATCTAATGTATTATTTCCTATTTTACTCCATAAGCTCTATACTGGGTAGAAAAAGACACAGGAGACTCTCATCTAATCTTGTGCTTGAGTGGAAATTTTCTCACGTCTACCAAAGTCAACAAAAATACAACTGTTGGCCTCACTGTGCACACAGGGTAGGCATGGTCTATGTCATCTTTCTTCCACAATATCTCGTGTTCCATTGTATCAAAATCTCCCTTTGGCCGTAACTATCAGGCAAAATAGCACTAACAACATTTTTGTGTGAGTAATCTGCGGCCACGTCAGCTGAATGTGTCCTGATATGCTCGACCATGGCCCCAGTGACTCCTACAACTCTTTCCTCCTTGTCCCTCTTTCCCTCCTTTTCTTACTTCAAAATGGGAAGCTTCAAAGCACTTAAACTGTACATTTCTGTGTATTAAGAAATGGGTCAGGTTTTTTTAAGACCCACTAGTCCAAGAGCAGTGAGTCCTGTATGGGAGATAGGATTTTTCTGGAGACATTCAGTATGTTGAATAAGCAGTGGTGATAGCTCCCTCAGGCTGTACCATGCAGAGTGAAGGAAGGTAATATTAGCTGTTGTGTTTCACATGTGAATCCCATGACAGGCTTCTGCCATCAACTTAGAAAACAGATTATTGTTCTCGGCTTCTCCGACTCTACATACTCATTCCCAGGCAGGAGCTGAGTGCCATGCGGTGCCTGAAGTGAAGGCTGCAGTTTCTCCTTGAACTTGGACCAGGCTGCTGCTTTCTCTGATACTTCCCTCACAAGTTTCCATTCTTGAGCGTGTGGTTGGTCTGCTCTGAACTTACCACTCTGCTATACTGCAATGTTTCCATTGACTTCACTGAAGGTTGTTCCTGGCTGCTGTCACTTGAGGGGAGTGAGCTCAGTGCACCAGGAATAGCTCAGTAATCAGGTTTGCCCCGGGATTCTGAGAACAGGACAACATGACCAGAATTCCTCCAGACCATAACGACACTTACCTGCTGCCTTCTGTAACTGCAGTGTCAACAAGCAGAGTCATTGCACTTCTTTCTCACACACGGACTTGGTCCTGGGTCTAGGTTTTGCTTCTCTCTGAAAACACCTGCCTTTGCCAGAGACAGCTGCCTTAACCTGGGTCTCCTTAACTGGTTGGATAAATGATCTGGTCCCTGTTCTGCTCTTCCTCATATCCTGCTATTTCCTGCTCTTTCCTGATTTGTGCTGCTGTCATCTTCTCTACTTCTCTTCTGAATTGTCTGATAGAAGTTAAAGGAAATTGTTTTTCATTCTCCTTTTTTATTTAGCAGTTCCAGCTAGTCTACAATAGAGCACTTGTGTACAAAAAATAGACAGGCCGGAGTATGAGCAATAAATAGTAATGCTCATTAACGCTATATATTTTCCAACCATGTGAATTCTCTTTCTCCTAATTATTTTTCCTTCCTCAAAGCCAATTAGTTTAATGTGCTAACAGGAATTTACAGTGTGGCTGCCAAGCCATATGTCTCTGAATCTCCATGGATTCCCAGCGTGACTTTTTGTTATGCACTGAGGAGTGACAGCTGTGTGATACTGAGAAGGTTACTCAAACCTGTTCTGTTTTTCTGTAGCTTTGGGCCAGGATCAGTTTAAAAAAACCATGGGTTACGAATAACAGTACATATTTTAGGAGTGTGGGAGTGTACTTTCTTGTCCCCTGGTCCTGCAAAGATTCCTGTGTGTGCTGGGGTTTGTATGCAAACAGGTCTATTGCACTTGCCTGGACCGTTCGTAGAGATAAGTATGAACATGGGAGCAAATCATGCAGAACTGGGACCTTAAACCTGAGTGGAGCACGAGGATATAGCAACTGTAGCACAGACTAATCTAGTCAGTGTTCTTGAGTACAGAGTGCTTTATATAAATGTTCCATATTACCAGGAGGTGTTTCTCTATTAAAGAGCATTTTTCCTAACCTTCTCCTGGCCCGGGTTCCAATAATCGGAATCTGATATTGAGTATGAGGATTGCAAAAGAAATACCACTCCCTCTGTTGATTGCTAGACCTGTGATACTGATAGATGTTATTTTTTTGGCTGTGCTGCACTGTCAGCACTTCCCATGCCACAGATTTTTGTTTGTATTGTGATTGAGATGTGCAGTGCCAGCTGAAACTGTTGGCAGCTGAATGGGACACATTTGTGGTTTTTGGCATATGTACATAATGATTTGGGACTGGGTTTGAGCACTCCAGCTCACCATCTCAGTAAAATACTCATCTGTGACACAATTTGCAATTTTAACCTTTCCATTAGATTTTTTTATTATTATTATTTTTCTTGTTTAAATGAAATTGTTACTGTTCAGGAAGTCCAGAGCTTGTGTCTGAAGCAATCTGGGATGTCCAGAAGATAGCACTAGATGTGATGACTTTCAGGATTTGTGATGAGGACTGCGCTTGAGTAACTTTGGCAACCAGGGAGTGCCCTATTTAGTCATCCACATTAGCTGTACAGACACCTATGCACAAACCTTGGGACGTGCTGGGCTTTGGGTAGGAAATCTGTAAGGCTCAGAATGCACCTCTGGCCTGCACGGCGATCCACTGCCATACACCATGATGTAGATGCCTTGTACAAAGGCACCTTGCTTTGTGTGGTACAGGATGAAACTCTCTCCTATGGAAGGCTACAAGTCTCACCCTGGCGTCAGTGGTTTGACTTCCTGCTATAGCTCCACCAGTGGTCATGCACTGCCCTTTTAATGTAGCACAGAATCACAGGTGTGCAAATACCTGTTTCCTTCCAAATAATTTTAAAGGGATTTGTTGACAAACCCCGATGCAGTAAGTTATTTAAGTCTGTGGTCTGGTTGAGGCATATAGCTGGATACTCATATGAAGCTGAATTCATCCTTGCATAGTTTATTAGGTTATGTCTTAGGCATATATGTTATATTCATGTAGCAATTCTGTCCAGAAATAGTTTGGAAGAACAAATCATAGTTCTGGAATAATCATTCAAGATTTGGTTGTGCCTTCTATTTATATGCCTGCTATGGATGTTTTATCTGAAAACACACAAAGCATTTTCTTAGCAAGGTTCATGATGCTGTCCTTTCGGACCTTTACTAATGTTCTTTAGCTTTTATTGATGGTGCTGCAGCTGGGCATAAGTTGTTTTTTATGCTTGGATGTGAAAGATGGTTATCTGTCATTTCAAACAAATCTTTTCTCTCTCTCTAATCAGTGGAGTGAATGTAGCTTTTACAGTCACTACTTTGTGTTCACCACCTCCGCCCCCTTAAAACATTTAGTCTAACAACTGGCCCAATTCTGCTATGTTTGAGACTAGTGGATGGTCCTATTGCATTAACTGGAAGCTGGATGGAGACCAAAAAGAGGGATAAGAATTAGTTTTATTTTGAGCTTTATGCATCTAACACTGCTCTCGGCAGCAGCAGTATCCAGGCTTTAGCATGGGTTTATTTTTTTAAAAAGATGCAATCTACAATATGTAAACAACAGATATAGTGTGCTTTGTCATGTAATCTCTTCAGTGCTAGTATCCTCTAAAGTGGAGAGTAGATTATTTCAAGGATTAGTCAGAGGATGAAGGTTAAGCAAATGGAAAGCTAGGATGAATATTGGGGGAAAAATAATCTTGCTATTGCAGTCCAGTGGAACAGAGAGGAAATGGAAGGACTATTGACTGGGTTATTTCAAAAGGGGTAAGAAAAATATTTCATCAAGAACAATCCTTGGTTAAATTGCCCAAATGTTATTTGCCTTCTCAGACTGATGTAACTTGTAAATATAGCATTTGTTCCACTTGTGTTAGGGGCTGGTACAAATGTCCACCCACTTTTGGAAAAGCATTGAAGTTTGGATACATGCTTAGAATAAAACACCTGTTTGAAAGGTGTGTTGAGTTGAGGTCTAAACCTTTAGATGATTCATGGAGAACTCTAAGTGTTGTATTGCAGAGCATCCTTTCATATCAGTGCTTTGTATTGCCAACTACAAGCTCTGCTTTTTAGTGCTTTGCAGTATTTGTGTGATGCACTCCCGTCCATCTGGACTGGAATGTCATGGCAGGTAGTTCACATCCAGCCATATGTTCATGTCGCACAAATGAGATCTGCTGTGTTCAGGTGTCATAATCTACAATGTAATAGACACTTAAATGGTAACACTTGGGCAGGCTGAAAACAATGAACTACAAAAGTACTTGGCTCACTTGTTAGTAGGCTTTATTGTCCATAATACAGTATTAGTTTAAATTACAGTCTTTAATTCCTTATGTTATTTTGAAAAGCTGTAGAAGTTGTGTTAAAACTGTTCCGTTTTCCTTGTGACTTCTTCAGAGGAGGCTGTCACATGTACTTTTGACAAAATTTCATGCTGAAAGATAATCAGTGAGCCTCTGCTGCATTGCACTAAAGTTGTTTTTCCATTGTAACCTCATATAATAATGGGATCCTAATGACTTTGCTAATAGACATCCAGAATGCAAATGGACTGGTTTTCAACTTTATAATAATTTTCTTAGAAGAAGCAACACAATGGAATCATCAAGAGGGTTTCAAAAAGTTCCTTCCCTGTCGTTTTTCTTTGTATGCTTGTACTTATAGCATGAGATCACTGAGATAGTACTGGGAAACTAGATTTAGTATCACTTAAAAAAAAAAAAGTTATTTGAGGTGGTGCAATTTGCAGAACAGTAGTTTAATCCTAAATGGAAGTCCAAATGGAATTATGGGCCCTCATGAACTTTCAAGATTGTACATTTAATAATGATGAGTTTATCTTATCTTCTGTACTTTGTGGTTGAAGCTGCAGGGTTGCAAGCAAGCATTAAAATTCAATGAAAGAGACTTTTCCATGGGGAAGATATGTGTCTGATACTGCTCAATCATTCAGAATTGATCCTAGCTGGGTTTTTTTAGGACAAATACAAGAATGATGGGCTGAAGGTAAGTATAGACAGAAGAATTATTAGAAAAACAACAGTGGTTGGAGACCACTGGGAGTGACCTAGGGCAGGTGTGGTAGCATACAGGTTTTGGAATACCAATGCTGGATATGCCTATTATAAGTGTAGCTAAAGTTGATGTTTTTCTGGCATGTATAGGGGTCGGCTACTCCTATATGCTGTGAGGGAGATTAAGTTAAAATTTCAACAGAAATTCCCTATAGCCATTTCTGTGTGAAAGCTGTGCATTTGTTCTCCTTGGAAGTTCAATGCTTACTGCTGTAAAGCTTTTATTTTTTCTCTCTTCTGCTTCTGCCTATTCAGCTTTGGCTCCTGGTGGCTGATAATAGCAACTGCCAATGCTCTCTGGTCTTTGGAAGGCTATTCAGGTGGAAAAGAAATTGTGCTTTCTTTAGTTCCAGTGTCACTTGACTTTCCCACAGTTACAGGGATTTCCAGAGGAATTGTTTCTTCTGCTTCTCTCTGTGCCGAGGACTAAAAAGGTGTGTTTTTTTTTTTTTTGGCTCATATCTTTCTATTTATTGTGTGCTTAAAAACCATAAGAGAATTGCTAGTACTTCCTTCTGACTTCAGTGATATTGGCCCAAGGCCTGAGGCATGCTGAAGTCTGGCTACTAAATATCCTAAAGTTTGCTTGGTAAATGCAGATCTCTCAGGCTGTGATCTCTCTTCAAGTCATAAAGGTACAAATTCCGTTTTCTTGGCAGGAGATCATGGACCATTCTTCATGCTTGACTTATCTATTTTCTATACTGTTGCAGAGAGGTTTGGCTTTGCATTTTCACCATCACTTCTATCTTAGCAAGCTTCCCCTGATCCCAAATGCTGCTGTGTGTTCTGAGTCACACGGTCAGACTCCAGATTCTTAAATACCTTTAAGCCAGACTCGAGTTTGGGAACTGGTAAGATGATGTAGGTACTATAAAGGACTGAGCAAGGGCTTCTGGGTTTGGTCATCAGACTTATTATATTTATATCACTCCTGGCCACTTTTGTGAGTGGCGCAACAAACTTTTGTTGTTGCTTTGGCTATGTGCTTCCATCTTCCCCCAGCTTTCTTGCCTTGCAGTCTGCATTCCTGTGGTCTTTATGTCTGTCTTTCCTTTTCGTCTTAGTACTCTGCCAGTGTCGTTACAGCACTAAGTGAAAGCACCTTTAACTTAGTCAGCATAAGAGCATGACATCTTCAAATGTCCACCCTTCTGCTCTTATTTATGTTGCCAAGAAGGTGCACAGCTGAGCAGGCACCTAGGTACGCAAACGGAACTGGGGAGTTTGCTGAGGTCAATTCTCCCTTGTTGCTGGGCAGAAGCCACACATCGCTGTTACGAGCAGGAATACTTTTCACTCATTTTCCTCAGGAGCTTTTTAGCATGTGGATTTTGGAGACTGTAGAAGGTTTGTGTGCAAATACAGTGTTGTATCCTCTTATAGTTGGGATATAATTCTTTGCTTGGTGTTGCTTTTGTGATGTTGTTCCTCCTTCTGCGTCTTCTGCTAGTTGAATGAAGTTTTCCTGCATGAGAGGGTTGGTAAGAGAATGGATGTATTCATTTTTGTGTTTGTTCAAGGCAGCATCTCCAAGAGACATAAGAAACCTTATGTTCTTTGAGTGGGCCTGTGGTATGGCTGTTGCCCTGTTGCTTTTTTTATATCAGGGTCAATACTGGGAGAGAACCTGGGAGCACAGTTAGCCTTTGCCCTTGTGCCTAAATATCTGTAATGTCAGAATGTTTCTGCCTCAATCCCTTGAAGCAGGCTGTCTGCAGGACCTGCATTGGGCCTGGGATCTTCTTGAGTTCCTCTCTGGACACAGATGCAAAACTGTGGCTGCAGGAAAGAAATGACAGTAACACAGACAGAGTGTGGCTGGGTCTTTCAACCAGTCTTTGATTCTAGAGTTACAAGAAAAGCTTGACCCTAGGATCATTAACTGAACAAAACATACGAAAAGGAGAGCTAGCTGTGAATGTTTTGATGAAAATTTTCTCATTGGAAAATACTGGCTATGTCTGCATCTTACTAGAAATGTGTCAGTTTGGTCAAAATCTGTCAGGAAATTTCTCGGGCACAAGATGGAAATTATTGTAAAAGCAAACAATAATTAAGACATTCATTTTCAGGCGTGGGAAGTTTGGGTTCAAGACTTCAGTGTTTTTAGAGCAGATATTTAATCTTTCTCTCCCAGATTCCCAGTTTGAGCAGCTACTTTTGAAATAAAAGTGATGATCTGAATAAGCGTACTAGTCGATAAACTGATGGTATCTGCATTTCAGAACTGACTAAAGGGAAGTGATCTATCAGTAGCAATTTGTACAACACTTCAGAATCCATCTGAATCAAAGGATTCAGAATCAAAGGTTCCAGTTTCCCAGGTCTTCCCAGGACACTTCCCAAGTGTCCCCACCTTGCCTCTTCTGCTGGTCTTTGCCATCAGAATCAGTAGAATCCATTGGGAAAGCATATCTCTACCCTCGTGTAGTGTTAATTACATGTACAATATATATATATATATAACACTTATTAAAATGAATGCCTATTACTTAAATTTCTGAGTGGAAGACTCAAGAAAGAGGGAGAATTAGGAAAATGTATGTACCTGATGACTGAAACAAGAGTTTTTCCTTTTCTTTGGAGAGGAGTTAAAAAAAAAATAAAAAATCCTTTGGGTATTGTGAGATTCTCTTCCAAGTATGGCAAAGAAACATTCTCCTCGATATTTTAGGTAGGCAAAGGCTTGAATAATACTTGTAGCTAATCTTTGAGGTGCATTTTATTAAAAAAGACAAAATTAAAAACATCCACCTGGGCACTAGGCATAAGCTTACCTGGCTGCATCCTGTTCTTGCTTTAAGCCTGGCTTATGAAAACAAAAATAGCACGTTCAGCAAGAACTCATGAGAGACTGTTTTACTCACCTGTGACCTCTACTTCCACTTGTGCAGATGTAGCAATTCTAATTACCATTGCTGCTAAATTGCAGCGACACTGGCAATGCATGGGGTCTATAGTATATTTGTGCTTGTGGCTGTGACCTTTCAATAAGGGTTGAACCTGAAAACTATTATCATCGCAGTCCATCCTGTATTAACCTCCCCGTAAACCAGAGAGAAACTGTCCTGTCAGCCTGAGTTTATGCCTGCAGCATGAGATACTGAACCATGTCACTGCTTGCAAATGTCAGCAGTTCTATCTTATCTATTACAATGCTTCACTGAATTTCAAACTACTGTCATGAAGTATGAAAATACTAATTTCTTTCCTGTGTGAAGTAGGCCATCTGTGCATTGTTCAATGCGATACTATCTTCCCACTCTTTAGAATGCTTAAATAGTGTCAGAGATAAGTCGTAAAAGTGTTTTGGTCCACACGCTCTGATTATATAAAGTATATTAGTATTCATGGGGTTTCTTAACATTCCTGCAGCTTAAAAAATGGAGATGTATGAATTTCAATTCAGCTATCAGTCAAGCAAATACATGCTGATGTAAAGTCATGTAAGATATCAAAACATGTGGAATGCAATTTGAAAAAAATCTGCTGAGTTTACTTCTTGCACAGCGCTAGAGAAGCTGAGTGACAGTATATGTGCATTAGATCACTTAGAGATTGTGGATACAGGTGTGTTTACACTGCAGCCTGTTACACAGGTCTGCAGGAGAGCCCAGAGATGCCCGAGCAAGACATGGAAAGAGGGCTCTCTCCTCAGGGGAACATCAAACCAGATGGAAATGCTGAATAGTAGGTGACGAAGTGAGCAGCCAGCGGGAGCAGCACTGAATGGGGCAGCTTTTGGTGAGCAGCCTCTAAGGAACCAAAGGGGCAGCAAAAACCACCGAGAAGCAAAGCTGAAGCTTGGGTACAGCCAAAGCTTCATGGACCAGTTCAGTTCTCTCCCAGCTTTGGGGATGGTGTGTCCTGGATGCCAAAACACACCTATCCCACAGGCCTATCCCAAGGCTGGCTTTTGGTACGCTCCAGTAGGTCGTGGCAGGACCATAATCTGGCAGCATAGAGCTCCTTAGGTAGCTTACAGCTTCTATAGGGTTCCGTACTGCTGTGGGCACCAAAGCTAGCTCATGGGAAGCTAGCTGAGAAAACTGCACTGAACCATACTGTGCAGGATTAATGTACCCCATGAAACCAACGCTGACCCAGAAGCAAGGGAGGTAGTTGTGCCCAGTTCAGCAACTTCTATATGTTTCTCTATCTGTAAAAATTAACAGTGTGCTGATTCAGGGTAGTCCTGTGAGAGCAGGCAGGTGCACGTAAAGAGCTGTGAATAAGCATAATGATGGTAATGGGTATTGTCACTCTGCTCTTGCCCTGAAGAAATGATGTGGAATGAAAGTGCAGTGTGAATTTTCCTGGAGGTAACATGAAGCTCATTCAAACTGAGCTCCATCTGCAGTTTGGTGAGCCTTATGTGGCAGGGTGTTTTTCTTTGTGTTCAAATCTTACATTTATCACAGGTATTCAGTGCAATGAGATTCATTCCTCTCTTTCAATTACTTCAGTATTTTGCTCTTGTTCATTCTGTTTTCATCCCCCCCTTTTGTTGTGCATGTATATTTTCGACATAATTAAAGAACATAGGTCACAACTGATATTTTTGCATGTAGAGCAAGGTGGTGTATTTTTGGATCCAGGTAACACTTTTCATATCCATGTTTTAAAAAAAAAAAAAAAAAAAAACAAAAAGGACAGTTATCCTTAAGTCAGTGGCTTGAGAACCAGGAAACTGGAACCGGTTTCTGACATTGCCACTGTCACTGTGTGTGGCCATGGGAAGTCTTGTCAATTTTTATGCTTCAGTTCTCCATCTGTAGCATGGGTATGACATCCTTCGTCTCTGTCCTGTATGTAAACTTGAATCTAAGTGTTCAGATTTAGATAGAGGTGACAGTCTAAATTAGAAGTTCCAAGGGCTTCTTGAATTAAATTGTATTCCTGTGTTTTCTTCATGCTAAGGTATTCACAAACAGTTAATGCGTATAAATAATGAGCTCAGCCACAGTGTCAAAGAATATATTGTATGTTGGCTCATTCTGCTAAGAGTAGAGGTGGTTTATTGAGGGGAAGGAAAGCGAGTGAAAGTGAGGTTTTTATTGCCTCCTCCTGACTGAAGAGTCAGAATCCAGACCAGACTGATCTGATCCACAGTAGGAATTTGCCTCTCATGCCTGGAGTGTTGAGGTGTGATATGCCCCTTTCTTCTACAGCTGAAACAGGATTTAGTTGCTCCTGGAAAGTATTGCATATGGAAAGGACTTCCCAGTAGTTACTGTCATCTCAAGCAAACAGCCTGACAGCTGACTTAAATATGAGTCTATTCTATTTTACACTCCTTGAGTAGTATCTCATGAATACTGTATCAAAGATGCCATCTGAGTACTCTAGATGTTTATAACTTAAGTTGAGTAATATCCTGAGAGATTTGATCTTGCCCAAGCTGGACTCCATTGGCTAGGTAGGTGTCATTCCCAGCTCACTCAGAGGAAAACAAAGCCACACAGATTTTTATATACTACAATTGCACATAGACTTGGTGTTCACTTTGCCTGAGGACAATTCAGTTTTAATCTCTTACTGTGTAAGCTCAAAATAAAAATAACAGTTCTAAATACCAGGGCTTCTATCACAAAGTTGCTGAGCGAAGAGCTGTCATGTTACATTAAGAGCACAGTTACTGCAACTGATTACTTCATATAGTATATTTGCCAGTCTGTCTCCTGTGTAATCACGAGGAATGCATTGACTTAAGAATAGCTGTACATAAATAAGTTGCAAAAAAGTCTGGGAGACAACTGAAAGTTCCTGCCATGATTGGTAGTGTGGAGAAATACGCCAGAGCTATCAGAAAAATACTGTCTTTTCATAATGTATTCCAAAAGGTATAGACCAGAATCCCAAGAATCCTTTAAAATATTTGGATAGAAAATTGCCACAAGTATTAACGCTTGCTAGTGCTTAAGCCAGGGTTAATAGACTTCGTACGTGCAAATACCAATCCGTGGCACTGCCTGAAGTGCATTGCTGTGTTTTGTTGTAGAAAGGAGTTAAGGAAATAGCTGCTGAGGCTCACTGTGGTCATGAAATACTGAGTGTTCCATGGGAGTGTTCCACATTGGTCTCTTTGGAGGCAACTCTTCAGAAGACATCATCTACAAAATATGTATTCCCGAGTTCTCATGCAGACTAAAGTACTTTGGCTTTGTCCAAAGCCCTGAAGTATAAATATACTCACTGTCAGTTTCTTCTGATCTAGCTAGATAAAACCCAACCAAAAATCTTTTCAGTGAACTTAAACAATTTAGAATGGCATCAGGAGAAAGAGCAACAGCTATTTAACTTGTAAATGTAAATCAATGCCAAGTTGCTCAGACACGTAAATGTCCGTTTGAAACCCAGTGGCGGCCATTGAGTCTCCCATAGGATTTTGTCTTTAAAAATTCTTCTGTTTTCTTTCTTTCTGCCATAATACGCTTTCTATCTTCTTTTTAGCTCACCAAGTCTTCTTACTGCCAAAAATTTCATTTTTATTTGTCACCTGTTGGTGTTTCTATTTGTTAAAGGGTTTTAAGAAGGGTTGGTTGAGTTGTTTCAGTAAAGATTGGGTTTACCAAAGACATCTCTTAGAGAAGCCCGCCTGCTTGTACTTCTCTTCTGTACCTGGTAGAGCAGAGTTGCAGAGATGCTATATTTTGTCCTGGTAGGTCAATGGCAGATGAGGCAACAAGAATCGGTATCTTCTCTGGTCTAGCAGCATGTGGGAGGTTCAAAACAGGGAAAAGAATATGAGGGTTATTGCAGCACGTAGGTGCGCTGTGGAATTACTGCCATAGGATTGCAGATGCCAAAGATTTCCATGAATAAATTTGTGGAAGAGACATTCATACTATCTAGGCACCACTATATACTTTGAAACCAGGAAGTCCCTGAGCTGCAATCTGTAGAAGGGTATTTGGGGCTAGTACTTTCCCTCTTGCTTTCTTCCCTGTGCATCTAGCTTGGTCGCTGTGAGAGGCAGGATACTCGGGCCAGCTCTGTATGGCTGGACCTCAGCTAGAAGGTGAGAAATGAATTAGTTTGTAAATGTAACTGTCTGATCTCTAAAGACTGACTCAAAAGGGCTGAGACGCATCATCAGGTCAGTGTCACACAACATAATCTGTTGCTTGGGCAGTACCTGCTCTGTGGCCAAACATCAGGCTGCGGTTTTGAGTGCTGGCAGTCTGGCACTTTTTGTGAACACTAAATTAATTTTTAAAGTGAAAAAGAGCCGAACCATTGCCAAGAAGTTATGAGGATGGGGAAGGTACATGAGACTTGGGAGGAGGCTGCACAAAGCACCAAGTGAGAGATTCTTCCAGACAAGATCCGTGCTCTGAGCTGCATGTAACTGCACTGAACTGGAACGTGTTAAATGATTGATAGGTGATGTAGGCTGTCTCCAAGCAGCACAGAGACCCCAGAGACTGGTAAATAATGAATACAATTCTTCTGCTGTTAGTAGTATGACTCATTGCTTGCAGTCTGTTTTAACCACCTACTGCAGGGGCCAGAGAGGACTGGGCAGTATCTTAAACCTGGATTGCAAGAGAAAAATGGCTAGGTTTTGAGCTTGCGCTGCTGCCTGGTTGTTCCTTATCCACCTGGATATAAAAGATACCAACAGCAATTACTAGTAGAGGTAGCCTTGGCAAGGAGGACAAATTCTGTCCTTCTGTGGTGTTTGGCAATGGAAGACCTTGGATCCACAAGTTATTTGTCGTCTTCAGTTCTCCCAGAAACCAGGGAAGAAGGAAGGTGACAGTTGACGTGAAGCTCTCTAGACCTATCTCTCAGAGCTTCTGCCAGCAGGCGCCAAGGGATTCCCTGTGCGCAAAAGCCTGGAAAAGTGCTGTGACAGGGCCCTTCTGCCAAGGAAAGCCCCTTGAATCACTGACCCAGATACCCAGCTGCTACATGTGGATTGGTACTGACACTGGCAAAAACCTGATGCTTTGTCCCTTCATTCTGTTCATTTGACCAGGCACGAAATAGTCAAAAGTAAAGTCCTTGGTTTCCTCTCCCAGCACTGACATTTAGAAAACCAGGAGCCATTTTCAGCTGATATTTCCACAGGTAATGTCACTGTGCAAGTTTGTGCCAGTTCCACTGTCCAGTGTTAGGGGCAGCTCAAAGCTTCTTAACAGTGTGTGTAAAACCAAATTTTGTTGTAGCAACAGCATGGTGTTGCAGGATGCCAAGAACAAAGAACAGGTTGCAGTGGTCCCTCTCTCGGGCACTCTCCTTTGCTTGCCTGTTTCTGGGTGTCTGTCTTTGCTCACAAATGCGCATGGTGAACAAATGCGGGTCCTCAGCTCCTTGGAGGGAGGCTTGAATGAGATTTTGATGGAAGCACCAACCATCAAATCACAGAGCAATATTGCAGAGGGTGAGTGGAATTGGTCAACCTCTTACCAGATCTGTCTGGAGCCAAGAAGAGGATAGTAAGAAAGATGAAATGTGTTTCTCTGCTTGCGTGCCATTTTCTCCCACAGGGAGAGTGCTGTAGACTGGGCAATATATCTTTACACATGATTCAGCTAGAAATTGTGGAAAACAGCTTAGCAGACTACACTTCAGCTTATTAGAAGTATAGGAAAGCTAAGGCAGCATTTAGCAAGCAATTTTGCCTATCTTTGGAGTTCTAAATACAGATTTAAGCACAGACCGATTGACGTGATTGTCATAGCTGTGTTTTCACCTGTGATGAATTTGATCCACAGCTAATCGCATATGCCTGAAAGCAGTATTTGACCTATTGCCTGAAATTCTTGAAAACAGATGGTAAGAAATGCCTGGTAATGTGCTGTGAGAACATAACCGTGCTGCTTTGCATTTTCTTGAAGTAGGGAAGTTTTCTTTAAAACAAAGGGATCAACTGTAGTGTTGTTGCAAACATTCCTCTCCACTTTGAGAGTGCTTATTCAGATATAGAGCTGGAAGTTGTTCTGGACTAACTTTGACCTCAGATATATAAGATTTGTTAGTGATGTGAGATAAAAGTAAAGATTAATAAGTTAGTCTAATATTTGTAATGTCATAGCACCGAGAGATCAGACTCAGTCAGTCAGAAGCCCAAGACCTGCATGACTTTTGTTTTTTCTATAGGTGCTTTGGCATTTTTCTACTTCACTGAAGTCGCTGTGTAAATAAGTAACTCTCAGAGTTTATTCTGCAGTAAACAGTAAAACTGCAAAGAGTACAAAATTTGGGAGACAGCGTGTTCTTTTACTGTGTAACAGAAAAGCAGTATTTAGGAGTATGTGGCTGTTCGGCAGGCGATGTACAGCACTATATACTGACATTAGTCTTAGTTATATTAAAGACTTCTGAGTCATTGACATACATTGATTAACATATCACATATCTCCTTTTTCTGATAATACCATAGCTAAGACTGTAGAAGGAAATGGTGGGACGGGGCAGGAGAAAAGAGAATGGAGAAATAGAGAAAGAGGAAGAAAAAGAACTGAATAAACCCAAGCAAGGAAAAAAAAATGCCAGACACCACGCTCCTTGTTCCAGGGGTGTTGCTTGAACATGTCTTAGGGTTGCACTTCATGAACCTGTGGTAGGAGAGTCTCTGATGTCTTGGCAGATACTTTGTTCTTTTCTAGTACAGAAAGCTTTCAAAGAGGAAGAAAATTCCTGAAAGTCCAAACCCAGTAACTGGCAGGTACAGCTGTAGCAGCTGTATCCTAATTGCTGAGATGCACTAAATCCTCCTTTTGATAATCAGACTACTCTAAACTTAAACTACTCTAAACTCTGAAAGTACCTCATCATCCTCCCCTGGCTGTTTTGTCTGTGTTACTGATGGAGAGAATCTGTCCGCTGATGAGAGAAAGGTCACGGTTTCATAGGTTTTGAACTGCGATGTTCGGTTCACAAATTCAGTAAACCTACTGCACCTGGGCCTCTCCTGGCCTGCCTAAGGCTTGCTGCCCTACTGTCTTCTCCATCCCAGGGCCAGCCTTAGACTCAGGTCTAACTTTCTTTTCTGGTGGCTAGTCCCTGCCTGCCCAGGGCTGTTACTAATCAGCTACCTGGGTCAGATCCGGGACGTATTTATATCTATCTGTTTTGGGATCAGACTCTTATTCATATTTCCTAGTATTGGCCTCTGCAGCCTATGAGAGGGGTTGTTTTTTTTAGTGGTGTTTTTTTTTAAGTGCTGTTCTCTGTTGCCCTATTTTCCTTTTTTATCCAGAAGCTATTGATTGTCTGCTTGCTAGTAGGAATACCAGCATTTCGCACCAACATCCTGTCTCTGTTTTCACATCCCAGACTGCTCCATGTTTATAACTACCCCTCATCACAGTAAGTATTTTTCTCTGACATATATCCACTTAATCACAGGCATTGATAAGTTATCTCCCTGGTTAATCCTCCCTTCTTCTGTGAGAAACTTTCCCTACTTCCTTTTTAAGAAGTTGAAAAAAAAATCTTTGAGGTCATTGGGAAACTGGATTGTTTCCTAGATCAGCTTCCAGTTAGATTAATTAGATTAACTGACAGATTAGTTAGATTATTTTAGTGACTGCACTGTCTGTCCTTCATCCACAACAATGTGTGTCACATGTCAGTTGTCTGCCTCTTCTCAAGTGAATTTGATGACAGTAATGGGTGCTCCCTTTTGCTCTTAGACATTCAGATAAGCAATCTTACCTGTCATTAATTCTGCCCTTGACATGTCCTTCTGACAGTACTTCTTGGGCCTCACCAGCCTCATGCTATGGACAGTCTTGCAGAATACCTCAGCTCTGCTTTCATGTTTTGTGTTGTACTGCAGTTGTGTCTAGAAACCACACCTGTGATCTTGAATGTCTTTATTGTAAGAAAAAGCCCTTGTTCTGCAGAGCTGACAGTCTAAATTAATGAGGCAGATGACAGAAGAAAATGAAACGGAGGCACCAGCAGGCTGTGTCACTTGCTTGACCTCACGTGGCTGTTGCGCGGTGCCACAGGCAGGGCCTGTGACAAAGCTGGGAAAACGATCCAGCTGTCTGTGTCCCTGTCTCTTTGGCACATCATCTAGACCAGACAGTCTCCCGAAGTAGCAGGTAATCAGACCTTACAAATAGTCTAACAGTGCAGTGTGGCTGTAAATCAAAACAGTGCAAACATTTGTCAGCCCATGAAAAATTACCAGGAAAAAGTGTATAATTTGTAGACCTTTTGTTTCTTAAATGGGATTACTAGGGGTTTATACTTGCTTTTTTCAGGGGTAGCAGTGATTGAGAAATTACGGAAATACCAGCAGTGATGCAGCTACTTCTGTAAACTACACGATCATTCCCAGAGGGAGTGGTTTCTGGGAAGGCAGCATTAAAGTTCCAGAAAGATGCCTGTGGCAATAAAATAGCCTGTCTGGGGATCAGCTACGCTGCTCCTATTAATTGATAGGGTCTCAGCAGGAATGTTCTCTGACCAAAGTAGGAAACACTCAGATCATCACTGTCTTTAGGTTCCCGATTCTGTACCCAGCTATGCAGGGCAAGAGCAGGAGTGAACAAGTACAGCTGGGAAAGGCAAAATCTACAAAAAGATGGAACGGTTTCTTTTAGAAAGGGGGACCTGAGGTTTCTATTTCCATTAGCTTTCCTTTTGCCCAGTTTACGTTTGAGGATCAAAGTCTTTATTTTATGAGAGTTTGCATAATATCAAGTGTATAGGTCAGATATTGTGTTATTTGTATTCACCTAGGTTCCTACCCCTAGAGACAGCTTGGAGATCATCTGCTGAAAAGATTAATTTACAAAATAGCTTTTTCACAATATTGACAATGACATAGCCAGCACCTGGTAAGGAATTGCGAGTTAATAGTAGAGTGGTTTTTCCTTTGTTGTTAGCATGATAAGGGGAAGGGTACTGTGGTAAGGAAACCAAAGTAACTTGGCCAGAAAGAGCTACAGTATTGCTTTGGAGACAGTTTTTCTAGATACTCAGCAGTGTTTTGTTAGTGCACTAAGACACAATACTTATCTTAAAGCTAGTTAAAAGGCATTTTGTTACCATCCCATTGATTTGGTATGCTATAAGCCAGATCTAATATCAAACTAAGCATTTGCAAATAAGTACTTATCAAAGGCTGTGATAAAGGCAGTTGGCACAAGACAACTCTGGGTTTAAGGTATTCTTACCTTGATACTGCAGTAAGAGGGGATGCGCCCAGTGCAAACTGCAAGGATGCGCTCTTGTGGCGAAGAGGTGCTATACAGGGAATAGGTGGAGTTTAAATCACCTTCTGTTTATAAGGAAATCGAATGCTTTCACACTCAAATAAGCTGAAGAGATTATCAGCTATACTAGGGAGTTTTCACTGCAGCATCAATGCATTGTATTAGTTCTCAGGTCGCTGGAACTTGTGTTTGCTCTGCTGGAGGGTGCATTTGTACTTCTGTTTTTCTGAACTTCTTGGGGGCAGGTGCTATTCAACATGCCTCAGTGTTTGCTCCCCTTGTCAAGTATTCATAGCTGCCTCCCAGCCAGCTGTCAAAGGGCAAAAATCGGTGGAGACATAGCCAGCTGTCTCCCTGAGGCATGCTGCGTGCTTTAGTGAGCCTTGCAAGCCATGAAACTCTGTCCCTGCTGCCTTTTCTATACAGACAATAGAAAAACCCCGCAGCTGAGGCTATGCAGGATTGTCTCCCACCCCTCCTTACAATATTTTCAAGGTTTATTGGAGAGAGTACCAGGAGAGGATGGCATGGGAAATGGCTGGTGGCGAACACAGCTATGAAGTATTCATGGTAACCACTGAGTGGCAGTCAGAAACGGAGAGGGGAAACCTTATGACTAAGAACTGGCCAAGAAGAACCATGAGTTGATAGTACTGAGCTGCTGAAGACTCTTGAGCCTGTGTTTTAAAGGTGCTTAGGTGCCTGCTGATATGGATGGAATTTTGAACCTCCCTAGAAAACCTAGCTGGACTGTTTTCAGTCTTTCTTCTAGGTCTTTGTTCCTCCTCTGTAGCTCACAGCTTATCATGTGCTTTTTTTGTTCTCCCACTGATTACCTGCTTTGTGTTCAGAGAGGTTCTTTTTTCGCAGTTTGCTAGTGTGTGATTGAAAAGTCTTTAGCGTGAGTCTCCCATCTCATCTCTGCTATTTAGGGGCCTTGTGCTACATGTCTGTTACAAGAGTTCCCTTGCAGAAGGAGAGGCGTAATTGCAGACTCTTTATGTAAGGTAGTACTGCCGGAAAACATTTGAAATGGTACATAGTTAGATCATTGGCAGGGTGTTTTCCAAACATTTCTTACTATGTTCTGCATAAGAAGCAGTAGTCAATTGACAGCTAAATCAGTAACGTAAAAGGTTAATATCAAATGTGAAGAGTATTGTAGCAGTCTGCCAAGCAGTTGGCTTGATTATGAGCATGACAGATGGATCCCAGGTACCAAAGCTGACATCTGATGTACAGAGAAAAACATAGCCTGTAACACTGCCTTACTTATCATATAATCTCGTTCTGAAGGTTAGTGGCTCTGCCTTGCTTCCGAGACCCACAGCTGCCCTGGCAAAGTTAGAGCAGGACTTCTCAGGACGTGCAATCAGGAAGCATCATCCCAAAGTGTCAGATGCGTTGAGAATGATCCAATGCAGCCAGTGCAGCTGAGGGAGCTTCCAGTGGTTGTTGGACTTGTTCACCCATGGAGCTGGGTGCCCTTTCACCTGTGTGGCCCCCAGTGTTCATGTGCACAACCAAGTGACAGTGAGTACAAAGGTCTGGGCTGTGACTAACTCTGAGGCTATTTGGATCTCTATGGGTGGATAAAGGGCCCAGAAAGAGTGGAAGTGCCACTGGAGGTTGAGTGAGTAACTGAAATAAGTGATATTGAAGATCGCAGTTTAATGGATAATGTGGAGCATTCCTATAAAGCCCTTTTTATTTTGAGCATTTAATATATTAGCATATATAAGCTAGGGACATAAGGCTGATCAGGACAGATCTGAACAGTTCACAGGATTACTAGTTGAAAATGGGTTAGGAAAAGTGAAATAAATGGAATATTAAAAGAAGGAAGAAGTCATGGATAATTACTGAGTGTCACTGCTTCTCCAAACTGTGAGTTTCTTCTGTGAAAACATGGCCATGGCAGTTTAATCAAATGGAATAGATTAGCTTTGGAACATTAATGTGAACATATTTTCCTTCTACAACATTAAATTGTAACCATTGCCAATGGGTCTGCACTGGAAGCTGTACATCAGACTGTGTCCTGTGCTGCGCTCAGATGGTAAGTTCTTCACCACAACTCCGTGTGGCTATTATACAAAATTAATTCCACGTCCCCATAAGACTGAGCTAAAGCAAATACTGGTAAACAGATGCAGGCTGTATGAACATCAAGAAAAAAGATTTCTAGATGATTTTTTTTTTTTTTTCAGAATATAAAGCATGCTGTAGCTTTTTAAAGTAGAGTGAAATGATCAGGGACCTTTAATCCCATACTGGAAATACCTGTGGTTTTTCCAAGATGGTGAACAGGAAAATTGGTTTAAATTAATGGAAGCAGTTGTCTAGAAATCGTTGTCTTTGCTTGAACTTTATAGTTCAGTTTAATTAAAGATGTATTACCTGAACTAACACAATAGCTTGGTAGGAGAAGAAAAGAACCCTTCCGTAGCAACTTATAAGGAATTATCTTTGAAGGTGTGGATTTTTGGTCTCCTCTGGATGAATACCGACCCATAGTAGCTGCAGTGATTTAGTAAGAATGCTGCAGGTTTACCTGATTGTCGCTGACTTCTTGTGTGGAGATAGCTGCCAAAGCGCGTAGTGTTTGTGTAGCCTTCTGAGAATTAACCATGATGTCTTAAGAATATATAAAGAATTATTTTCTCCCTTCCTCCCCCAAAGCATTTTCAGCTGTTATTTCCTTTTTGTACTCACGTCTTACAGATTTTCAGCACATGCCAAAGTTCCAGAGCAAACTGGATTTGCAGAACAAAATTATCTGTTTAATTAACCAGCTAAATCCACTGTCCACCCATGTGTCCCAGTGAATGGGCACATCCCCTGCTTTCCAGGCTAGCTTCAGCCCCCCAGGAGCTACTGCGTGCCTGGGAGACAGGGTCCCGCTATGGCTGACTCGCCTGCAGTCAGCAGGCCACAGCTGGTGGTTTTCTTTGAAAACTGTTCCTCTCACGCCATCTCCTGGTCAGCTCCTTGGGATTAACTATACCTGGGTCTGAGAGATCCTCCTCCTAACCGTTCCCTGGTCTGCTGCCCACAGGAGGTGCATCAAGATGACAGGATGTCCTTGCTTGGTGAAAGTAATCCTATGCTCTTTCCTTGTTGTTCCTGTTGCTTTCCCCCTGGCTTATGCTGAACAGCAAACACGTGATGCAGATGGTACTTGCTTATGAGTAAGCGTGTTGAAGAAAGCTGTTTCTATTAAACAGCAATTCTGCTCGCAGATACAAAAATCACAGAAAATACTATGAGCTCCATCCCTATCTAGATAGAAGCTCTACACGTGCCAGATAGTCTCTTTCTTGAGGCAGGCCTTTCTGTAAATGGTGGCAAATATTAACACCAAGGAGTTTAACAAGGTAATTTCTCCATAATTACTCACACTGAAGTGCTGTGTAGCTTCCTGTGATTCTGCTGTCAGATGCAGCCTGTTGATTAGACTGGTTTCCAGAGAAGCATCTTGAGCTTCTGGGAAAGAAAAGTTGGAAGTAGGTGCTCCTCTTTGGAGGGGTGCAGATCTTACCTTTGGGGACTTAAGAGTAGTGAGCCCACAATTGATTAAACCAACAAAAGTAGAACTAAAGATCTGTAATTAGTAAATGCCCAATTACTGGGAGAAAAAAACACAAAAGTTCTGGGTTTCTTGTCTTGATAACTACATTGGGTTTTTTCCATCCTAACAAGAATAGCATGTTACCCAACTTTGTGTTTCTAAAAGTGTAAGTAGGTACTAAGCAGAAGTTATGTTGATTGCTGACTTCTTATGCCCACTTAATCAATGTATCCATGCATCATTTAATCAATGGAGATGAAACTGGGTTTCCTCAGCTGATTTTGAAATTGCCACAGACAGTGATAGTTCGAGAACTTGTACTTTTAACTTTTGTTACAGAAAGACCATGTCTTCTACAGCTAAATAGGGATAGTAAATTTGAAATGCAATCACTTTTTTAAAAAAAGTTAGAGGAGTTCTTGGTACTGCACGTCCACCTGCCCCCAGCTGCTTTAAGTAGATTATAATCACATTTTCCTTTTTTTTTTTAATGTTTTCCTCTTCTGTGTGATGTGGGAAAAACCCACCCAAGCAACAGGGGAAACTGATTGACAGTCTTGGGGAAACAGTGAAACTCTGCAAAATACTGCCAGGCACACAGAGCAAACTAACTGAAACAACAGGAAACAAGCCATTATCTTTAGGCAATATATGTTGTAACAGGAGCCAAAAGGATTCTGACAGATGTGTGATTTTTGAAACAAGAAGACGCTATCCCCATCAGATGAGGTTCTACTTCTTGATGAGATGTTGATTTTTAAATGCTGCTTCTCACTTCATCATGACTGATGTGGTCCACTGGAAATTTCAAAACGTCAGAGGGTGATGCAGCCTCCACAAAGTCTTTATTTGGAAGATGTAGCTATCTTTGGCTCAATTCCCTGGATGGGAACTGTAAGGCAGAGTTTTACAACTGAAGCAATGTAGAATTCACTGCCTCTGGGGACACCACCCTTTCGAAGTGGCCCTTGTGCATCTCATGGACAGCAAAGCCTTTGTAAACAACCTCCAAAGGGATTTAAAAACAAACAAACAAGCAAAACCAGGTGCTGACCACCTGGGCCAGCTGAGAGCTGGGTCTGTAGCAGTCACAGGGTCTCTTACCAGGACCAACAGGAATGGTGGATTGCGAAGGTGGCCAGAGGCATCAATGAGTCAGAGCCAGTCCAAAAAACTCAGTGCTGTATCCCTGTCACCAACTTTTCCCCTGCGGCTGTACCTGGCATTGAGGAACTGCTGCAGGGTAAGTTCAGGAGCACTCTGTCTCTGGGATCTGGGTCTGGGTGACCCTCCTTATCTGAAGAAGGCAGAAGAGACGTTGGGCATGAGCTTCATCTTATGAATTTTGTTGTGCAGGTATCATGCTGGTATCCTGGTGTGAAGAAAACTTCAGAAACCCAGCTTCAGGATATGTATTCTCAACTAAATCCCATCTGAGCTGTCTTAGCTGCAAGAAAAAATTAGAAATTCAGACAGATGGGAACCCCTCAAAAAAATGTACACTATTTTGTTTCCCAGAAGGATTTCGACAAGTTATTTAAAGCTATGTATCCTACTACCATCTCTGTGTCTGGTCTTTGAGGCACAACTCAAATTGAGCTCATGAGAGGTTTGTGTTTCAGCATGGGAAATGCAGAGTTGCCTTTTTTCATTTCTAGTGACAACAGCAGCAGCAGATAGCAATGACCAGGTGAAAAGCTCTGTTTAGGTCAAGAAGAATTCACTGCCTAGCCCCTGTAACAGGCTATAAGCATGTGATGACTGCTTTGAGGTATGAGAAAATATCTCTCTTTACCTCCTTTAATGCATATACAGCACCCAGTATTATTGCTTGGTGTGTGGCTGCCTGGACTTAACTTTCAGAGGAGACTCAGAAGTTGTATTTTGGGCTGTGAAGTTCTCATGTAATGCTGCAGGCATCCGGTAGGAGTGATTGCTTTTGCACGGGTATCCGCAGCTGCTAGAAAACCTGTATCTCCAGAATGCAGGGAATACATGAAATCAAAGATTTGTAGATGAGTAAATCTGAAGTTCGAGCATTTGCCTCAGAAGGTTAACGCAGCTTTTAAAAGGCTTTGCAGTTTTTGTTGGGGTTTTTAATTGGAGCCAACAACAAAAGCTTCAAGCCCCCTTGAGAAATATGTGCAGGCTTGTCTTCCACCCAGTCCTTCCCCTGAAGCAGGGCAGGGAGAGGCTGACCTGAGAGATTTGTTTCTCGTGGACGTGCAGTAAAGTTAGGTATTCAGAGAGATTTTGTGTGGCTCCTGGGAACGTTTCCAATCTATCCCAGAAAACAGGGCAGGAACCTGTGCGGCTACAGCCGCACCCTTTGAACAAGAATGTAGTTCTCAGCTGCACTGGGAACTGCACGGCTTTTTGCACCTGCAGCAGAGTGAGTGGGGGCAATGCCACTGAAAAAATCAGAGACGCGAGAGACCCAGTTCATGTTAAATGGTGGCCGGCAGCTTAGCATGGTGACGAAGTAGGCCCTTTTGAGCCTGTTACTGAGGCTATTCTGGGAGATGCTGTTCTGGCTGCCGCTGAACTGGAGTAAGAGCTTGCTGTCTTTGGCTACCCTTCTCCCATCCCTCATGGTAGGTTGTGTTCTGCCAATGTAACTGCACATATAGTCACTCCCTAACCTAGTTCTGTCAGAATGATGCAGGTTTGGTTAAGTATTTTTTAATATGGGAAAAGTAGCCTCAAGGCCAGGTTCCCTCGCTCAACTTCTATTACAATAATAGCATGTGACATTCATATTATGCTTTGCTGGAGTGTGTGTGATCAGCTCCTGATTGGACTTAATGCCCCTGAAAATAAAAGAAACACAGAACAAAAAGCACGAGATTTTATAAGCAAATAGTCCCTCAGAAATCTGTCCGGTTCCTGGAAGAGTTAACTCATTTAGAAACCTTTTAGTGAGCCATATTGATTACATCGATGTTTTCAGAGCAGCTGTGGATATTGCAGTAACAATGAACTGAGGCAGTTTATCAGCGCATCAGTTATTTTACTGGTATAAAAAGGAGCTTTAATTGGACTAATGATGATGGGCTCAATCTTATGTTGAAGCTATCTGGCCATCACAAAATTATCTCTCAGTGAGCTCATCTGTTTTGCAGGGAAGAAACTCATAATCTCATAGGATGGAAGATGGGCTGGCTATATATAGTTACTGATTTTATTTGTAAGGAATATCATGACTTCACAAGTGCAGTGGCAGTAATCTCCTTGGTAAGGCATTTTATCCTAATCTAAAGGGAGCTGTTTGCTACAAAGCCAGCCATGTACTTAAAAGGGCCATTGAACAAATTTGCACGCTGGCTCTCATTTGCCTGTAAAAGCAGCAGGTGAATCAGTGTGTCCTGAATGCACAGCAGCCCGAGAGCCAGATAGCTCTCTGAAATGAGACAGAGAAGACAATATCCCTACCCAAAATGGCTGCAACTAGCTGAGATGAACGTAGGCAACAGCATATGAGCAGCTGAGAACGCACTGCAGCTATCCAGCTGCTGGAGGTCTGCAAGTGTGCGTTTAATAGTTCTGAGTTTAAAAAGCCGGCTGCTGTTGTTACATCGGTGACAGTGAGAGAGTTTACTTCTCAGGTATTTCCTACCCAGTTCCAAACTAGCTAGTCTGGGGGAGCTTTTAGAGCTTAGTATGTATTTGCTTTTGGCACCTGCTCCCAAGGGATGAAAATACTTTTCTGGTTACGTTTGTAGAGCTCAGTGAGGACCATACAGCTAGCTGGAAGACATTTCCAAGAGATCAAACATGCTGGCAGCTGAGCCAAACGGAGAATGAGTTAAGCAGAAAGCAAGGGTAGAGTGGGGTTTCTGCAGTCTTCAGGGCTGAGAGGAGCAGCGACCCAGCGGAGATTGCTGCTGGGGTGGAGGAAGGAGACTGGAGGTGAGACCTGCTTGCACTAGAGTGCTGTTAGCAATTTCACAGGCACTCAGGTCTTCAACAGAATGTGGAGCCAATGGGACAGGTTGTGGGTGCAGGGAACAGCACCAGGGCTGTGAGGGCTCTGAAGGGGAGGGAGCCTGGGCTCACAGCACCTGCGCTGCCACTCTCTACTTGGCTCTTGGTTTCTTGCATTGCAGCTGCAGTAACCTTCAGCTATCAGCAAGCTCCTGGGCTGCAGCTGTGCCTGAAATGATAGTGCAGCCCTGAGTCTGAATTTGTTTTTTTTCTCCTTGGAATCTGCAGGAATAGAGAGGGGAGCAGCATCCTTCACTCGCTTTCAACCTCTTCTGCAGAGGCCTTCCCCTTCTGGTCGTGGGCTCAGCGGTTCCAAAAAGACAAGCGGATTCTTACGCAAAGTATGTACAGCATAAACTAGGACCACATCAGTTGAAAAGGCCAGATGTAATAGTGTTCCTTTAAATCATAATCCTTCATGTAACATCACACTTAGTTGTCATAGAAACCATGGCATCAGTGAGACTTACAGCTCTTGATCCAGCAAAACAGTTGAGCATTTGCTTTTAATATAAAGTATGTGCTTAAATCCCAATTATTTCTATGGTACTGCTTGTGTGCCTAGAACGAAACATAGACTTTAATTTTTTCCTAGATGAGTGATGTGGCCCAGTAAAACCTTCTGGTTGCTTTAGTTAAGACAAAACCGTGCATGTTTCACAGTCCTCAAAATTACTGGTACCAGAATGGTCTAAAGAGAGTCCAAACAGAAGGTTTTATAGAGAATATGTTGGAAACTGAATGCTTGATTAGATTGCATCGCTGTCTCTGCTTCTCCAACCTGAAAAACCATTAGAATAATGATTTCGTGATTCCTTCAAGTACTTAGGACACTGGACATCTTTTAATTCTATTGGTTGTATGAAGATTATAATTTTTTTAATGACTCTAGAAAATACAGAAGTTTGATCATAATTTCAGTCTAACACAAGCATTCGTGCTCCCAAATTAAATAACTACCTTAATATAGCTGCTCACATGATATTTTGTGTGTTTTCTTTAAAGAATCAGTTTCTGGATTAAGTATTTAAGAACTGCTGTTTTCATTTTAAGGTATGTTTTAGCACTCAAAGTATCTGAGAAAAGTAGGAAAATATCCTTATGTCTCCAGGAAAACGTACAACAACTGGAGACAAATTAAGAAAACCCTACATATATTTTAGTTCAAAGATGTGGGGGTTTTAAAACATCTCTTAGTCGGGTCCATGTTTTATGGTTCTTTGAACAGGTGTTAATCTTGAATATTCAATTCCTGTTGCAAGTAAATTTGAAAGATAACGTGTGATATTTTACTTATTTACATTAACTATAGTCTTTTGTTCCCCAGTTCATACTACAAACAAAATACTCAGAGTATCTCTTCAGTGACTAATGTTCCCTTCAGATAGGGTCTCATTCGAAGCTTGCTGGACTTGATGGGCAGGCTTCCACTGGAGCTCATTGGCTCTTTATCAGAATTAGGCATGTGGTTTAGTCTGTATATTCCCGGTTTATAATTTGTATTTACTGGTCCCATGAGTTGCATGGAGTTGTTGCTATTGCTCTGGCTGGCCAGTTTGGGTAACAAAACAGTGAGGAGCATGAATTCAGCAGCACCAGGTCCATTAGAAGTTAATTTTTTGACTAATTTGAGCAGTTGATAACTGGACCTACCCACAACTGTTACAGCTGTTCTAGAAAACACATTCGCGTCTAGTCTGTATTTGTGCCAAGGAGACCTGTTCTGCAGATCTTCAATAGATGACGGTGGTAGTAACTCCACAGTGAATTCGGTACATTCATGACACTTTCTGCCAGTGGAAAAACAATAGGATCCCAAAGCCATAAGCTTTTGTGGAAATGAAAGCAGAAGGTTAATAAATGTGAGCGAGTCACAATTCACTTCCAATTCAGAGAATGCTTGTGGACAAATCTTCCTGCTATTTACTGAGCTCCACCAGCTGGTAAATCGCTGTGTGTTTCTGGAAGCTCCTCTTGTAAAAAGTTAAAATTTTGTGAATTGAAAAAGGGTTTGAAAATGTTACGGGCTAATGTTCTTGCCTGGAGTGGAAGGTATAAGCCTTTGTATAACTGCAAAGATAAATCAATGAGTATGATGTTGATTTTTCTGATTCCAGAGTACTTGGACAAAAAGACCAGAATCTCATCTGTAAAAACATTTTATCAAATAGCATGATTGATGTGAAGGATGAGTAAGAATTTATGGTCAGCCATATTTGCTCACAAGGCCAACAGCCAAACAGAGGGATAGTTCCCTAAATTAGTTGTTTGGGTTAATGTTAGTGTATAAATTTAGTTAATTTAAGCCCAGGTCAGCTGTCGAGAAGCTGAGAATGAGACAAGGAAAGGGGACAATAAACTCCTCTGCTTAAACTTACGGGGCTCATGTTCAGTTTTGACATAGCTCACAACATTTGTGCCCAAGCACAAATCCAGGCTGGATGGAGGATGGATGGAGAGCAGCCCTGAGGAGAAAGACTTGGGGGTGTTGGTGGATGAGAAGCTCAACATGAGCCAGCAATGTGCACTCGCAGCCCAGAAAGCCAACTGCATCCTGGGCTGTATCAAAAGCAGTGTGGCCAGCAGGGCGAGGGAGGGGATTCTGCCCCTCTGCTCCGCTCTCATGAGACTCCATCTGCAGTACTGTGTCCAGCTCTGGAGCCCCCATTGTAAGAAGGACATGGACCTGTTGGAGCAGGTCCAGAGGAGGCTGTGAAGATGATCAGAGGGCTGGAGCACCGCTGCTGTGAGGACAGGCTGGAGAAGAGAAGGCTCCGGGGAGACCTTATAGCAGCTTTCCAGTACCTAAAGGGGACCTACAGGAAAGCTGGGGAAGGAGTCTTTATCACGGAGTGTAGTGATAGGGTGAGGGGTAACGGTTTTAAACTGAAAGAGGGTAGATTTAGATTAGATATTAGGAAGAAATTCTTTACTGTGAGGGTGGTGAGACACTGGAACAGGTTGTGCAGAGAAGCTGTGGCTGCCCTATCCCTGGAGGTGTTCAAGGCCAGGTTGGATGGGGCTTGGAGCAACCTGGGCTGGTGGGCGGTGTGCCTGCCCAGGGCAGGGGGGGTTGGAATTAGGTGATCTCTAAGGTCCCTTCCAACCCAAACCATTCTATGATTCTACAGTCTGAGTTTAAGAACTCGCACTATTTCAGTGCGTTCCCTGCAGTCCGTTGTATGGACAAAATAGGATTGACTTTCCTGAGTGCTTGAAAACAATTTCAGAGTGCAGAAAAGGGCCACTGCCTTCTTTTATCTGTATATCTTATTTTGTCTTCAGGATTTTTTGATGTCACAGGGGCATTTTTCTCCTCTCGAGCACACAATTAAAACCCTCCGGCCCCGATGAGCCTGTACCCGCTTCTCCTCCCACGCCAGTGCGGGCGGGCTGCACCGAGGGGCACCGCCTGGACCTGCGGGGACCAAAGTCGCTTCGGGGAACACGTGTTTTCCATCCTCTTCCTGCAGCAAAATCTCTCGGCGCTAGGTGGTAGTGTGTGCTCACTGAAAAGTGCCGGGGTCGCCGACAGGACCTGATGGAAATCCCAGCTGAGCCCAGCCGTGCCAGGGCTGTTAATGCTGTCAGGAGCGCAGCAGAAATTAAAACTGGGTTACCAGTGTGGCAAGACCTCGCTCCTTGAAACATATGGGCCAGAGGAGGTTTCTAAGCAGTCTGTAATAGGCATGTCTTTCCTACGGCTCACTTTATCCAGCTTGCCTTGCCACCATGAAATCACATGGCCTTCCCCATCCTGGCCACCTTGGGCCACCCTTGTCCCCCACCTTGGTGGCCGCTCTTGGCAGATCTTCTGCACTACGGTACTGCTTCATCAGAGATTTCTAGAGTCTTACATGAAGGTGGCAGGAAGCTTTGGGCAAACATTCGGGTTGTGTCGTCTTCTTGCCAGTTTAGTTTCATTTTTCTTGCGTAAATCCCCGGCTTCCTCTGTATATCAATGCGAAATAATCCCTCTCTTTACTTAGAGCTTGCAGATATTGAGAGCCAGAACACAAATGCATGCAGGGCTGTGCAACTACCTATGCTATTGGTGTTTTGATACAACTGTGTGCTGATGCAGGGAGGGGTTGATAAAGATCCTTTAACTCCTTCCCTCCAGCCCTGTTCCTCTCCTGCTGTCCAGATGGGAAGCTAGTGTTTCCCTGTTTAACTATCCTTTAGTTAAAGTGTTTATATGGGACTGGTTCTTCAAGCCAGATAAATCTTCCTCAGCGAGGCAGGGGACAAGTTAAGGCTCTTGTCTAGAGAAAAAAATCACCCTGTTGAGCATATTGCCACAGTGCATTCTTGTAGGTGTCACGCAGATGCTGTTGTTCTGAGCTTGCTCTGTGTTGTGCCTGGAGCTCAAGTGACTGCAGGTCAGATCTAGGATTGGGGGGTGTAAAGGAGGATCGTAACGGACATTGGCTGCATCTGAGAAGCTAGCTCTGGTGTTTAGTCCTTTTAAGTCCCATTTCAGAAATCTGTCCTCCGAGTCCCACACTTCGCTCTGATAATTTTCTGCCAAGATCACAGCTGCAGTGTTCTAGGTGCAGTTTTGCCTCATGTTTATCAAGGAGCTTTCCTTTCTTTATGCAAGGATGCTGGCAAACACCACCTAACTTTATACTGACCTTGTTCTTAACTGCTTCTTGAACTTGCTGGACTGTTCCAATTTGATAGAAACCTAGACTAAAACATTATATTCCACAAATTTTCTAGAAATCAGTGACTAGCTAGAGGAAAGAAAGGGTTCCCCTTTTTAGAAATATTGATAAAGACCCTTGATCTTACCCTGTCTGTGAACCAGAGCTCATCTGCTGCACATACATAAATATACTGAACAAAAAGATGGAATCTTATCCATAAAAATATTTTCTTAAACAGACAGATTGAAGTAAAGAATACAATAGAATCTACCAGGCAGGGTAGATTCTGAAGCCAGCCACAGCATCTGCTCTGTCTCCCCTAGCCAAAACAGGTGGTGAATGTGGGTGGAAATATGGAGAATCCTGTGGAAAGTAAGAAGTGTGGAGGCATGGGAAGGAACTGGGAAAAGGTGAGAGGATTTATAGCATGAGATCAAGTGAGATGCAGTGTGATGGTGATATAAAAATGTAATCTATAGGAAACTAGGATTCACTAGGTTTGTGGTTTATAGATCAAGGGGTGGGGGTTTTTACTGTTTCCGACTTTTCTGCACTTCTTGGAATTATTTCCTTGTCCTCATTGCTATTCAAAATGCCTCTCTGTCACCTGATAATTTCATCAATGATAGTCTCTTCTAGATCGCCATGAAAGTCTTGAGATCAGTTCTAACACAGCACTACCATAATCTGTTTTAAACACACTAAGCACCTTTCCCTGCTCATTTGCTATTTTTATTCCCTATTCACAATTTTTAAGTCAGTTCTCAAGCTATGCATGTGCTATTATGTCAAAAGAGATGTGCATTAATGTTATATTCAGACTTTTGTGATTCAGTCTTTCAAATGTTTGTTTAAAGCTACGTATGTCGGTTCTGCTACTTCCCTCTTACTCACTGATGTGGCAAATCTATAGGAGGTTCCCCTCCGTGTAAACTCCAGGGCAAATATAACTGCTTGTGAGACTGTTACCCTTCATCTGGTTTAGTGGCTTACTGCGCTTATAATTTGTTTCTAGCAGGAAAAGAGTCAGACTTACAGAATGGGAATTACATTCTTTTCTGAGGTTTGGTCTTGCATTTGATTCTCTGAAACTGCTGTTTTCTGTGGCTTTTTCTCAGGCAACTCTTTGTACTTCAAGTCATCTTTATAATGGAAAAAAAAGTCTTGTCTTTTCTGTCCTTCTTTCACACACAAAGATACATGGGTTAATTTTCCAAATGTACTTCGCAGCTTTTTTTTCAGTGCTGTATCTACCAAACTCGATTTTGTGTGTTTGATATTTAAAAGTTACTAGATGCAGAGTATGTAACAACAAAAAAACAAACAAGCCAAAAACCAAAACCCTATACCAGAGCTTGGTAGATCTTGACTTGTGGTCCATGGATCTCGGTGACCTCCATATCGGAGAATGATTGAAAATCATTGATCTAGCTCAACAGTCTTTTGATTCCTGTGAGTACCGTGTGATCTTGGTAAAGCACAGTCTGTCCTGTTGTGGGGATAGTGAGAAAAAACTGCTCATGATGTGCACTAGGGAGCAACTTAAGATCTGAGATTAACTGACACCCATAAAACCTTCAGCATCGGCCGAGATGGATGTGCCACCCTCTCATGCTGTATCTAACGTGGGCCCTGAGCCTCTTTCTACCCCTCTCCTCCATGTCCCCTGTGAGTATTCTCAGCACGGAGAGATGGACAACACCCGAAATATGGACTCTGACAGCTCCAAAGGCACTTTGCCTGCTCCCCTTGAGCAAGGAGGGTGTTAGAGTAGGACAGGACGTGGCTAGACAGAGTGGAGTTGTGACTGTTTCAGTCTGCAACGAGGCTGTGAACAGGGCTGCTGTAGAGCTGGCCCCAGGCTCCGGGTGTCTTGCCTCTTCTCAGGCAGCTGGGTTCTGTGGATAAACAGCATAAGCAAGACAAATCCCAGCGCTGACACCAGCTCACTGTATAACTTTGATTAAAGTCTCTTCCGAGTTTGTGTCAGCAATAAAGTTAACTGAGTTACTGCAGTGCTAGACCATGGTCAGGTCCTAAGACTGTCTATACACCCGGTTCCGCAAAAACACTACCTCCCAAAATGTATGTGACTTCCCCTGCATATATAATGAGTCTGCATCCTGTATCTGTTCTGGTGTGATACTGCTAGGGTTAGTGTTTGCGCAGCACTTTGGACATTCTGCTGAGGCTTTGAACAGGGAGAGTACTGTCACAGGCACTGCTTTTGTTCCCCAAAAATCTAGCCTTGTCTACAAAAAGTAATGAGTAGATGAGAAGCCATGGATGGTATGGTTGCTGAGAGGCATTTGATTTGTGTTTTCCAGGCTAAGTGATGTGGTGATGTCTGGCTGTGCTTGCAGAATCTGAAACAATAACTCTGACCTGCCCGGTTCATCTCAGTGTCTGCCAACTCAGATGCCCCGGGCTGATATTTTAAATATAGACACAGTTATCTATTTCACTACGTATCAAAATAAGAAAAAAGAAAGGGGATGAAGGAGCTGCATATTCAGCTGTGATTAAGATTGCATCTCAGCCCTGTGAGTACTTGACCTGGGGATCTGCCCATATCCCTGCCTCCCCCTCCAGCCAGAAATGTATTTATTTAGCAGGACCAAGCCTGGCATCTGACCTCTGCTCCTGTCCCTCCCTTTTAAGCTTCTGCGATGGCAAGAGAAAGATAAGCTTGCTGAGCCCTATAAGGCTTATGACTGTGGATCTCAAGGAAGGGGTGCAAGTCCTAGGGAGTCCAGGGAAGGTATGTTGTCATGCTCTGAACGGTGGTCCATGCAGCTACTTCTTCCCTCACCCAGCTGGGTTTGGAAAAATGGTATCGTGTTTTCCTCTTTTCTCAAGCTGGTTCTGCTATTTTATTAAATAGCATGCCTCAGATATGGCTGCGCGGTTCCTTATTGCTTTCACAGGTGTGCTTTTCATCTGTTCCTAAGAAGCTATGGGAGCCATAAAGGAGAACACTAGTTGTATTCCCTCACCCTCATTGTGCATTTTAAAGTGCATGCAAGGAGTTTGGTTTCTGATGTGTGCGTACACTGGATTCTAATCCCCATCTGCAGCATTGCAAGACTGTGATTAACATGGCTGTGCTTTCCTGTGGCACCTTTCTGCTAATAAATTAATTCCCACAACTTTCATGGGGAACAAAAACATATCGTTAACCTTGCTTTGCAGATGCTGTTCAGCATCTGTTCTGAAATATACACTGTTCAGTAGTATATATAAATATAGCCAGAACTACAAATCCACAAAATGTAATGAAATCTTCGCCAAAAGATTATTGCTGTTTCTTGTATAGGATTACAAACACTCTTCAGTGGCTGAGTAAAAACACCCTAAAGAAGGGGCCTCTTTGACCCAGTTGCTGGCAGCCACAGGGATGGACTCAGAAGAATTGCAGCTGGAAACTACTCTCTGACCATCCTGGGTAAAGCCATGCTATTATTTTCTTTTTATTTATTTATTTATTTTAATCTTAAACTCATAGCCATAGTATTTGAGTGCCTGCGGATACCTCCTTGACCCCTATTGCTGAACATCTGGGCAACAGTATCAGTATCTGTCCAAAGCTGCTCTAGAATAGATTGGTTTTGAAATGTGCTTCCTTAACTCTTAAAGCCTTTAAAAATAAAATAGCTATTTGAGGGACTAAGCAATCCCATGTCCACCGTATGCCATGCTTCTTGAAACTGCATTGTCCAACCATTTCATCGGCTTTTATGCACTGATGTATGTTTTTTTTCTAAAATACTTTGAAAGGGACTTCATTACTGAAGCAATGACTTTGATGCTGTGAGCTCAGAAGTTGACGTGAAAATCTGGCATTGGTGAGCAAGACAGCTTGGATCGTATCTTGGAAAAGCAGGATACTCTTGAATCTTTCTGCTTTTGCCCAAGGTTTCAGGTAAGGTTCCTGCCTTATTCTTCTCTCTGTGGGTATCAAGTATTTTTTGTCTTTTCTAGTCTCAGGTTCTGATGCTACCTGTGAAAAAGTTTAAGTGTCTGTTCTACCCCAGGATCACCTATTATCAAACTGCATCATCCATCACTAAAACCAATTTACTCTTCCTCCTGTCTCATTAACTTTATCCTTTTCTTTCTCCTTCTGCTGAGGCTCAGGGTTACAAAAGATCTGGGCCTTCCTTATTTATAAAATGGCAGTTCCTTCTTTGGTGTGTGCCATTTCTCTCAGGAAAGTGACATCAGAATTAAACAGAAAGACCCTTTCTAAGGGCTAGGCTGTAAATGAGAGAAGTGAGGTCAAAAAACCAAAACCATAAACTATTCTCGGAGAAAAAAAATCAATCCTCTGCTAGGCACAAACACGCAACTGAATGTACAAGAGCTTCACTCGGGGGTAAAGCTGGAAATACAGCAGCCCTGGAAAAGGCATTCACAGGAAGGAAAGGACTAATATAAACGAAAATTCATCTGTGCTCTGGAACACCCTTTCTTTAAGCCCCAGACAACTCTTGCTTTCGTCAAAGCCCATCCATCCTACATCGATGTTCATTTCCTCCTTAATGGCTCATCCTGAACTCATCTTTCCTGCAGTTCCCTTCACCCCTTGCTGCTGGCTTTCTGTCTCACCCGGGACATGCCTAGCCGATGTGTTGGAAACAGAACTGGCAGTAAGTGTCAATGGGAAAGAAAACTTTGGTCTAAACTGTTTGCCTCCTTTTTTCCTTGCTAATTCTACCCAAGAAAGCAGTGAGGACTCTGCTGTTTTTTCTGAGAGTTTCAGTTGAGGACTCTTACAAAACTTGTTAGGTTTAAATGAAAGGGAGGAAAAAGAAACAAAGGTGGCTATGAAGGTATGTTATCTTCATAACAGAGAGGTTTGGCCAAAGTTCGGATCCCTGAAAGAGGAAATCTGGCTGTATGATAGACAGAGAAAGGTTCCCATGATGTTGAAGATGTACGTGCAGGAGGAAAGGTAGAAAAAAAATGGTGCTTCCAGGCAACATAAATGAAGGGAACTTAAGAGCATCTGTAATTACTAGAATCTGATTCATTGCTCTTGAGGGTCTTTACCAGGATCAATTTCTTTTATTACCCAGGGATGTCAGGTCTTCCCCTGTGTGCATTCGTTTTGGTCTTTAGGAGACTCAGGATTTCCTGAGTCATCTTGTGACCAAGGTGAGTTTCATGTCGAAGCCCCATGGCAAGTCCCTGAAGGAAGAAAGAGGAATGAGTCAGACATGACGAAGAACTCTACACCTCTGAAGCAGCCTCTGTGTTCCAGAGAGTGAGGCAGCCCTGATGTGTTCTCAAGGTCTTATCACAGAAATGAATTCATAGGCGATGTCGCAGCTTGCACAATGCCTACTAAATACAGAGAAGTGCAGCAGAATTTAGGGGAGTGGTGGCTGCGCAGCTGCATGTTGCTTCTTGAAGCCTGCAACAAAAAGGCAGACTGAAGGAGCTGGGGGAAGTTCTACACCAGGCTTAAAAAATACATGGCTTGCAGGACACACTTGGCCGATTAAGCCATTTGTTTGGCCTGCCGGATGGTCAGGAGACACCATGATGTTTGGATGACTGGGTGTCTGAGAGAGGTTCTCATGCCTTCCACCGGCTTGCCAGCTGGTGCAGGTGAGGTGTCCCCCCACCGGCACATACGCACCTCTTGGCTCTACAGCTGCTCAAAAAGATAAAAAATGGGGTGTCACAGACAATGGAGAGGCAGAGGAGAGGGCAGGCAGATGAGAAGGCGAGGAGGGTAGGAAGACCAGAGGTGTAGTGACAGAGGCAGAGTTCTAGTAAGGTATGACGAAAGGTGCAGTTTGAACTTGCCAAGCCTACCCACCGATCGGCAGCAGCGAGGCATTCTAGGCCAAAATCCTATCGTATGAGGGAAACAGGGCTGAGTCACCACATTCATTCCTCTGCTGTTTCATGCATCGCTTCATGTAACGCCTGACAAAGTCTGATCTGTTTAGTTTTGTCTCTGGTGTTCCCATAGAAAGGCTCTTCCAGGCCCTCTTCTTTCTAATAGGTAGAATCATAATTTTCTGCTGTTTATTTATAGCTAATTTGCCCTTACATCTTCCCTCGTCTCTCAAAGGTCTTCACCCTGCCTGTTGATGCATGGACAGACAACAACGTCTTCACTTTTCGGCCTGTGCAGTCTGAGCCGACAGAAACAGTTCAGCCCTTCTAGGAAAACTGAGTCGCGCACGCTGTATAATAGGAGTCTTTCAAATGATACCCGGGGAAAAAAAAAAACAAACAGGTCTTTCCACTCTGTGGACTCTCTGCTATCTTTCATTCAGAGTATTTAACCAGTGTCAATCCTTCCTGGCTTCTTTTGTAGCAAAGTGTGTTCTCTGCAGCTCTCTTTGCTGGAAGGATAGGAGGTTTCAAGCCCGCAAATCAGTAAGGCTTCCATATGCTCGGAGTTGGGCATGTGCATAACTGTTTTTCTGGATCAAGATGAGAGTTCTCACCACTTGACAAGATTCAGCTTGTGGTTTGTGAAGTGCTGCCAGTTTCTCTGGAATTAAAGATTTATATAAAATATCAATGTTAAAAAAAAAAAAAAAGGGCAATTCCCTATTCCAGGTTTGTGTGTGTGCATGTACTGCATTAATTAAAAGCTGGTTGGGAAACAAGAAGGACGCTCTGCAACAATATTACTTATCTCACAGTAACTTCTTTATGCTATGTGAGAGTTGATCTTTGTTCCCAAAGAGCTTTCAACTCTCGGTAGGCAAAGCCTAGATGGAAAGGGACAAATGAAGGTGCAGAGGTGGTTTTTTCCAGTGTCGGGAAGTAACAGAAATAGAGGCACCATTTTTGATCTCTGAATGGTAGCGAGTGTCCACTTTTGTGCTTCATGGTGCTTTTTCTGGGTGTAAAATGTCGTACAAGCAATTACAGAGGAACTTAAATGCCCCATTAACGCTTTTTCTTGGCCTCTGCACTGCTGCTTCTCAGCCTGCGAAGGTCGACGCCCGGTTTTATTAGTATCGATCCGTCAGAAGAGTCGGGACAGGAGTTCCTGGCCTGTGCCGTCTGACCTCTCGCAGCCCTGCAGGGCCGACGGCACCCTGAGGTGACGAGCCGTGCCCCAGCCGCAGGTTTTTTCCTCACCGAAACGAGAGTGCGGAGAGGAGGAGTGCGGACACACCGCGCCCTCCCGCAGGGCTGAGAGGCCGCGGAGAGGCAGCGCGGGGGGTGAGCAGCCGTCGCACCGGCGGGGGGG